>JAPUBX010000809.1:0-92500 GCA_028672205.1 Proteocephalus fallax
ACAACAAGACACAGTACGACGCGCAATAGCCCGTTCGAAGTCCAACTAGGACGGCGAGCCTGGCTGGGAATTGACCGAGGGATCCAGCGAGTGGAGGAGCAATCGCTCGGGGACGGGGGGCGTAGGCAAGGGGCGGTCCCAGAGGCCCGAGAGGACGCAAAGCGGTATATCCGAAGCCGAGCGCAGAAACTCCGTGAACTGAGTCGCAGCCGTCGGCACAAAAAGGACCTACACCAAGGCCAGTTAGTCCTGGTTAGAAATCGCATGCGCACCATGAAACTTGATGACTGGTGGATAGGACCCTTCAAGGTCATCGATACCCCGCGACCCGAAACCGTCGTCGTGGAATTCGACGACGGGGTACGCCAAACTCTCCATCGAAATAACGTAAAGGTTTTTAACGGCCCACCGGGACGAGCCAAGCGAAAGACTACCAAACCCTTACGATTCGTGGATTACGTGAAAGGATCCTCCTTGGGGGACGAAAGCGGGGGAGAGGGTGTAGAGTGAGGGGGGGTGGGGCTCCTGGACATAAATCAAATAGACAAGCCCAACAGAATAGATTTTTTTTATCTTGTATATTACTAAAGCATGTTTGTTTTTCCTACTACAGTACAAGCGAACTTTGTCCAGGTCGAAGCCTCGGGAAACCAGGAAAACCTCCTAGGGGAAGACCCCGCCGGAGACTGATCAACGAAGGAAGGGGGGCCTTGGTTGAGGGGGAAGTGGTGTGGAAGAAAACTGTTCTATTTAATTACCACTATCGATTAAATAAACTTTCACACGGATGCCAGCTGCTTTTAATAAACGTTCACACGGATTCCAGCTGCGTTTAGTAAACTTTCACACGGATTCCAGCTGCGTTTAGTAATGATCGTTCTTAACTATTGATTATTGGGTTTTCGTGCTAACGAGATCAGCAAGCTGCGCTGAATCTGGGACTTCTTAAGAGCGACGTACAGCGTACGGTTGGTCTCTGCGTTGGCCTGTTTTCTTGTCTACATTCGAGATGGCAAATGAAATGGCTGTAACGAGGGCGTCTGCGAAGAAAGTTCCAATGGTACCTTCGTCTGAGGACAACGAAGAAGAAGGAGAAACAACGGCCGTGCCTGTGAAGACGTCGACGACGGACGATCGACCGGAATCTTCGCACGAGGGCGTTGACATGGATGGACCAACAACGGTCGAGTTTACGGAGCCGTCGACGACGAACCGTCGGCCGGGATCTTCGCGAGACGACGCGGGAGAAGGCGCTCAGACGGTGCGCGAGATGTGGGACGAGATGGAGAAGATCCGCCGACGAATGCTGCGTATGATGGCGGATAGCGAACATTCCCCGCATGCTCCCTCCAAGGAACAAGAGCTGACTTGTGATACTCTTGTGACACCCCCACGACTTTACCCCCCAAGTACTGATACCCCTAACCCCCAGTATGCGTTGAGTTATCCCTTCCCCCTATGTAACCCGTACCCCTCACAGAGACAGCGATTTGCACTTGAGAAAGGTCTCAGATAGACTTGTGTCAACAATAAAGTGTTTGCGGTATTCGGTGAGCTGTTTTCGCGAGTATTTTGGTTTGATCAATGAAATTTTCGTTTTATCCGTGAAATTGATGAGTTAAAACAAATATTATTTTTTTTATTTGCAAAGTGTAGTAAAACGATCGATGAAGATGCTTTGAAAAAAAATACTTTCCAAAAAAGAGCAAAATAATTTCTTTTAAATGGTGTTGGCCATCAAAAGGCCCGACATCTATATGAGCAGACGATGCCCATAACGGAGGCACAGAAACGCTGGTGTATTAAAAAAACCTTCCAATGAAAAGAATCATTTTAATATTTCGATAACTGGTTACAACTTATTACTTTATTTCTGAACCGATAACTGTATGTGTCCAAAAAAAACATACATTATTTTTTTAATGCTTTTATTGTAACATTTTCCATAGGATGTGCAACCACAAATTGTAAAACGGGATTGCCGCTGTAGAACAGAGAACAGTATCTTGACAGAGTTAAATAGTCCAGAGTAGAAAATAAGGTTGGATTATTTTTCTATTCCTTCAAAGGCAATAAGCTGCATCAGATGAACAGCAGTTCGCTTTTAGACCTTTATTTTTATAAAGTCATCGTTGCCAATAAGACAGAAAACCTTGAACTGATTTAGACTGTTTTTTTGAGGGATTTAAAAAAACTAATTCTTCGTGTGCATCTTTTTACATGTTTTTAATGGCCACTTTTTCAGTGTCAATGTTTAAGGCATTGAACAACCTTATATGAGTCGTCTTCGTTTTTCTCGACTGCCGCAGCCATAAACAAGCTTTCCAATTACGATGTCTCCGAGCTGATCAAATGAGGTGTCATTTAGTAAACGGAAAAGATATTATCTTAGAACAATTATTTGACTTTATCATCTGAATGATCCAAACGTTAGACGTCTTAAATCGTATTTCTAACTAGGTATTATAGAATTTGAAGAGCAAGATTTCGTCAATAAAAGTAAATAAATGCTTAACACAGAAAAGCCTTCTGCACCCAGATTACGTTCTTAATGACGCCTTATCGATTTATTCAATAAAAAGAACGCCAGAGTGTTCACCATGGATAATATTGACAAACAATAAAAGCCCGGAGACGTAAATCGGATACCTTGTTGTTTGGGCGATTCAAAATCTGTCATGAAAGGATGTCTTTCTTTCCCAATTAAATGGACGTCAATGTTGAACGTCGGTTTTGCGATGTTTCCGATAGATATCGCAAACTGTCGGAGATAGCATCCTTCCCTCTGATCATACCGATTTAATTTTGATTGATTAAGCATCTCTCTCAAGAGTGCCTGCTTCTGTCTAGAAAATTCGCCAATTCGGGAATAAGGGAAGATATTAAAGAGGATATTTTGTGTTTTACTAATACAGACCAGATGAACTAGCACGCATGCTGCTTCAACGGAAAATTCTTTGGTCGATTGACCCCTACGATGTCCGAGTATACCAATAATACACACTAAAGGACTCAATTACTCTGACTGAATATTGATTGACTACGCGTCAGTATGACTTAATTTTCCGAACATCGCCATTCATTATAACAGACATTATCAAATGATTGGTTGGTTGAGTGTTTTTCTATCAAAGCCGCCAAAATGTCACATGGTAGATCTGCCATACTTGCGCATGTAAAATGATTAGAAATGCTTTCAGGCAATTCGAAGATTTCCCAATAATATATCTCATATCGATTATCATTTCATCGGTTCCCAAATTATTAATAAATTGGGCATAATAAACGTTGTTTACTGCTTTCTAGTAGTCAAACGTTCGACGGTTACTTAAACGGTTTTGTATAAGGCTAAACAACGGAACAGACTGTCCGTTTCAGGTTGAATGCTCACCAATGACATGATTGCAATAGCCAAACAAAGGCTTCGTACTTCAGTAACGACGAAGATTGTCAACATCGCATTAAAAAGCCAAACAAATTATTACACTTCGTCGTGTTTGACCTTGTGCCTGCAAGAGCGGCGGCATTAGCCTTAACTCTCAATTCTTATTTGAGAACATTTTTAGTGTAACATAAAATGGCTATCCGAATGTCCAACAACTCGTAGTACAACAAGATCTATTCAAGCTTTGATGTTGAAACGTTTGTTTCATACTTTTGCAACGCAGCACGTTTAACGGCACTATTATGTGTAATCTTCTTAAACCCTGTTTAACTCTGATCTGGGAAAGTTAACATTGTCGCACTTTCAGATCCATCTCGGACTCCTAATGTCAGACAAGGAAATGCGTTGCAGATTAGAGAGACAACTGTCGATTCTGAATAACCGTAAAAGTAGTTTTAGCATTCGTGATAAGCCAAGTCACTGCTTCTACGGACTTCTGGCATGGCCAAAATCTGAACCAATATTAACCCGACTCGGAATCCTTGAAACTCCTAAATGCGCGTAATTTATATCGCAAGCTTGTTGAATGGGTTAACGTTAAAGATTATCATCGCATTAATGGATACCTATCATATTTACCCTTTCATCGTCTAACAACTGGATGCATTACAGGATAAAAGATTTAAAGGTGGGGTCATTCGTTTTATTTAATTATTTATCCATGAAAAAATAAAAATACTGCTTAATTTTAATACAATTTTTATATTTAGGAAGAATAGTTGACACGAACGTAGAACACGTTAGATAGAAATTTCAGAGAATGTTCATCAAGCAAAGTGAAGAAAAGAGTCTGCGTTATCTTCCTACGCAATCCCAAATGAAGCACACAGGACGACAACAAAAGATTGCAATGATAATTTAATCGAAGACGTCGAAGAGATAGTAAATATAAATTTTTCTCCCGCTGTAATGACGAATTCATGGGGCGAATGCGACATAAAGCCCTTGAAAATGATGAAATGTGGGATGTCTGTAAAAAAATAACCTGAATGAGGCGGGGATAATTCGTGGATAAATATACGCACATCAAACCATACCTTTAAACCGAAATGTCAAAATCAGTCCTTTTGTAGATACACTTTGGGTGGCACTCATATCTGCATAGGCAAATAGAAGCTAAAATATAATATGGTTTGAGTGAGATTTTGCAATGATTGACTGCAATGCTGCAATGCTGCATACGGGTTCGACGAATTGGACAGGCATTTGGAGTTCATTCGGCAAAATGGTCCCATTAGGGGAGAGTTCTATGAATGCGGGTATAGTGCACGGTTTCAATTGTGAGCAGGTTGGTGCAGCAACATCAGAACTCGTCTTCACCAAAGTATACGCCTTTTTGTTGCCAACGTTGAATTGCAAAAAAGCGATCGGTTTTGTGGGTTCTATTCGTCCTTCTATCTGTGCGAACCAACCCCCTAAAACACGGGGAAAGTGTAGGTTATATATCATTGGTTGAAGCCTCAAAACGGGTTTTAAAACCACTTGCTTTTTGTTGAGGCACATATCGTTTCAGAGAGTTTGCAGCCGGGATTTTGTGGTTGCACATCCTATGGAAAAAGTTACAATAAAAGCATTTTTTTAAAAAATAATGTATGTATTGTTTTGGACACATACAGTTATCGGTTTAGAAAAATAGATATCTTCTGTAAATATATAGTTTCTCAATCCGTTTGGATAGTACAAATTGATTTTTTCATTGGAAGGTCTAGAAGATTAAAATTAGCATCAATAGGAAATTTACATATTGCTGCAGCTTGAAATAACTAAACCTTAATGTGGTTAATGAAATGGAATGAACTTGAATAAACATACTCAATAACAGAAAAACGAATGTCTTTGTCATGACAGCGTCAGTATGAAGTGCCCTTAGCTCATACCGCTAAGCGCATTTATAGTTTATTTGACTATCCAATAGGGAATGCGTTTCACCGCAACCTCCATGAATATTCACACTGTGAACACTTGTGTAGGCGGATACTTCCCAATTAGGCAGCCCTCCTGGATACGCCTTTTATTGTTTGCATTGAACTTCTGATGCAGCATGTTCCAGTTGTAATAAAGAAATATAATTTTTAATTTCGTCGTGATTCGATTCCGCAGACATCACATTTGTTAAAATTGGTCGTATATAAAGCATCTCGTGCACGTGCTATTTGATGGTAAATCATCAAACAATTATTTTCACTCATGGTCTGTATTATGCTTTGAAGATGACAAACGGTGATTAATTAAAACCGCGATCCTTAAACGCTGGAGTCGTCGTAAAGTATCTTCTCATTTTAATTATGCAAGCATCATCCATACGTTCTTTACTTAAACTAAAAACAAAGAATTAGGAGCATATTGTGCTTTATTCGGCATAAATATGTCGTCTAGTTACTTGTGCTGTGAAGAAATCGATTTCTCGTTCAGAAAGCCCATAAATTTGTCGATGAGGAAAACCGTCAAATATATACGATCTCTATATATATCGAACCGTTATGGATAACAGATGTAATGTACATCGCTCATCGGTTGACTAATGCGGCGTTTATTGAACCGAATTGGCGTTAATGAACTGACAACGGAGATTTTCACACAAAATTCTGGTTGCGGGCAAATGAACCGATTTTAAAAGATGCAGTGGTAGCTCTATTATCAAAATGCGGTTAGCAAAATAGCTTCCTTCTTTAAATCAATGCAAGATGTTTGGCAGCTAAGGCCAATCATAAAACAAAACCATCTTGTATAAACCCTTTTATTCGTGTGTAACTGATGAGGTATTGTTTTAATAGTACTCCTATTCGTATGCA
Source organism: Proteocephalus fallax (assembly GCA_028672205.1). Classification (NCBI taxonomy): domain Eukaryota; kingdom Metazoa; phylum Platyhelminthes; class Cestoda; order Proteocephalidea; family Proteocephalidae; genus Proteocephalus; species Proteocephalus fallax. Next base: position 6,238 of record JAPUBX010000809.1, read on the forward strand.
ACGGACATCTAAACTATTGTATCGATAGAATAATGTTGCTTCGTGAGCGGGTAGAATGGTGCTGGGATTAAGATATCTGGCGTGAGTCACCGCGAAATGGTCAGCGGATTTGAAGATTTCTCCGAGCTCCTGAAAGCGTAAGCGTCGGCGTGTGTTTCTGGCAGCGTTTAAGACAGGCCTCGTCAGTACACTTGAAGATGATGAACAATTAAGATATATTCGTGTGAAATGTGAAGTGTGTATGCAGTCTAGAACATATAAAACTCTGATTTATTGATTTTTTGTCACGGTTTCATATCTGTAAATGTAGAAGAAAACTATCTTATTTAATTATAACTAACGTTTTTTAGTAAGCTTATACATACTTTCCAATAGCTTCTGTAGTTCTTGTCTCGATTAAGGGTTGTATTTTAAACGTAACCGCAGCCGTGCTGAAGCGCGGACTTTCGGGATCGTCGATCACGCTATCATGAGCTTTGTAAAACCATTGATACTCCGTTTTAATTCTTTATATTCACGGAAAATGGTGAAGCAAATCAAGCAGACGAACCGAAATATCCTGCCAGAAATGGCCGCATTTACGAGAACGTCGACAACAGAAAGTCGACTGGTTTCTTCTTCTCGTGACAATACGGTAGGAGACGGACAGAAGCCAATTACGGTGCTAATTCGCGAGATGGCGGCGGAGATTGCTAAGCTTCGCGCAGAGATGCAATCCTTGGGGCAGAGCAAAGAAGATTTGCCGACTACCCCTGTTTATTCACCACGACCGTATCCTGTAAACCCCGTTACTGCCTGTCCTTCCATGGTGAATGAAATCCCTCTTAGCCACGCAGCGTCCTCGTATTCCTACAGTAAATCACCTTTTCATAGGCGTATACACGTGGGTACACAATTAAATAAGCCCATATTTCAATTGTAACACCTTGGTAAATAGGTGTCTGGGTGGTTGCGCTAAAAAATAGACAAGGCTACTTCTATTTGCTGTCAACGTTATTTCGGTTCTGTTGTGCACTGTCAAGATAGAATAAAGGGGATCGTCAAAAGATAACAATTACTTTTGTTGCATTTATGAACTGATGGGGTCATCTGTAGCAAGCCTCGTTATTCGATTGCGAGTTCATCACACTTAAATATAAATGGAATCCTATTCCCGAACTGCTCTGTTCCCCATATTTTATCATGCCCTCTTTTTTTCTATTATAAAATCTTAGAACTCTATTAATTCGCGTTGTTGAAGATAGTGTAATTCGGATTGCATTTAGATGGACACTTTGTTTAATTATCCACCAAAGAATGAAGAAAATACGAATGATTACTCGTTTATTACGATTTTCAATCATCCAGCAATTACTTTCACTCATGGTCGATATTATATTTTGGAGATTAAAAACGGTGATTCGTTAAGATCGAGATCCTAAAATGCAGGAGGTGTCCCAAGGTATCTCCTAATATGAATCATGCAAGTATCATCAAGTTTCAACATTTATTAAAATAAACTTGACACGTAGTCGACTTTTAAAAAAAGTGCTTCTCAAACAATTAAATATAATAGATAATACAGTTGTGATTGTAGCTGCGATTTTTCCGTGTTGTACCGCTGTGCTAACGTTTGAAAGTAGGCATCCCCCGTGCAACTGCTATAAACAAATTCAATCTCAAGCGTCCAAATTAGGTTAAACAAACCCCTATGGAACATAAATTCTTGTTTTTCTGTATTTGCCCTGCAAAAGAATTTTTTTTTAATTATCCAACACATTCCACTGCACACAGTCTAACGGGAATGTAAAAGAGAGGACTTATAACAAACGCCGCTCTTTACATGTTTTCTTATGTAAATATCTACTTGTTTATACACTTTTGTATTCCTTCCCCGTAAATCCCAACCTCGCTTCTGAGCATCGTTTGCTTCCTACCTTTATATCAGACCGATTCGATTATCAGTGATAATACCTCCCTCCAAAAAGCGCCTCCTCCTGTGTGTACGGATCTGTTTATATGCAAAGGCTCAGCCTAACTCCTCTTTTCTTAGATCCTTTGCGTAATCGGACATTTAAAACTTACCGAAACATGCGCTCGCGTCTCAGATACGCGCTCAGTAAATATACGAAATGAAATTATTAAATCGAAAAAACGCATCAGATTTCTCAAAAATAGGCTTTTTTTATAGACGTATCTGACATTTTATTTTGATTATATACCTTATTTATTTGAAATATTGCTACGATAAAACAAATGTGTTTTAGTGCAGCAAGTGAAGGTCATAATGCGTCGATCAGTCTTGATGTCTACTTGCTCGTGTTTAAAAATAGTTTCGTGAGTTTTTGGCAGAAACATATATTTCTTCTAAATTGAACTTGGTTTTGGTATTTATCTATGGTCCTTTTATATTTCTTTTTATGCATATATTTTATTATATGTTTGCTTGTCTGTTGAACAATTAGTCTGTATTACCATAAGCCAAGTTATTCCTTTATGACATTCGTATTTTGAAGTTTTTCTATTCTTATTTACGACCACGCCATTACCAATACATTAAAATGCACTAAATTGTACTCGTTTTTTGTGAATTTCTTTATTAATTTAATAACAGATGTATTGACCTGGGTTTTCTGTTTAATTTGGTCGGTGGACTAAATTTAATGTTTATTAATCATTCGAATTTTCTTTGACACAGAACCCACCTAACTTTGGTGCACCAGAAAAGGCAAAAATATGGATTACACAAAACCCCGACTTTCACGAACCAAAATATTGTCTTCTGAAAGCTCTCTCGCATCTTTGGCTATTTCAAGCGAGGCAAAAGCTTCATTAACTGGCATAAAGCATTTAGCTCGAATCCTCCAGCAACGTTCCGGTATGCATTTATTTATTAGGACAAATATTTTGCCTATGAAGTCTTCGCTATATAATTAACGATCACATAAATTGTATAACCTTATTTTATCTATCCGTATAGCATTTCTGAGGTATTTTTCGTTTTATTGGTGATTTAATTCCTACAGTGATGTCAACTTGATTTACTTGATACTTCTTGTGATTGTTCAACAATTTCCAAAAACGGCACAGGTTAAAGGAGAATTAAAATGCCATTTTTTCGTGTGAGATGATAACAATGCTTATTAATTCTCCCAAGCTAACAATGTAATAGCCGTTTCTAAGATGATACAAACAATTTTGACTGATTTGGGGTCACCCTATATACGTATGTAGTTATAAATAATTCATGTCGTTTTTATTTCTAATTTTAAAAAAATCAATCGTCCATCATAATGCTTGGACGTATTTATGTTTTTTACGCGAGGGTTTCGGTTTCGCAAACTCACAAATTTAGCTTAGTCGACCGCACCGTTTTTGTACATGCATTTTTTAGTCTTCTAATAACTGTAAACAAGGCGCCCAGTATTAAAGTTACGCTATTCCGTACGATATCTGTCACAGGCTTCCTCGGGCTAAAAAGAGACTGGTGAAATTGCAATGTCCAGTCATTGTTGTTGAAATCTACGGGGAAATCTTTGCAGGCATCCACGAAATAAACGTTTTTACTTGATAGTCACTGCATCACCTGAAGCGGGCACCGCCAACTTTAACATAATCCCAACAACCGGCTTTATGGGTAATATGAGTTTAATCACACTGCGATGCAGATTGCAGACGTCCATTTGAAAGGAGATTCATTAATGGCCAAAGGGTTCTGCGTATTTTTTTAAATATATATTTTAACACTCGTCTTCATCTCTGAGATAAAATGCTCCTGTGCAATTTTAGGTGAAGCTGGTAGCGAGTTGTCCTTCACACAGTCATCGTCCAGCGGTTTTGTAACCGGACAAGAAGACGGCAACACCTCGTCAATTCTGTCAGCTGACGGGTTTCGCGTACATGAGGTGGCTGAAGAGCTCGAACCCACGGTGTCAATCCTCCGGTAACTCCTTCGTTTTTCACATCGCCGTTGTAGCAACTTGGCCAATAACCACCGTGGCCTTGTATCCATCTTTTAGGAACCCCATACGGCCAGAATCCATTCACAATTACGTGCAACCTCCACTCAGAGCGTCATTTCTTCCCTACACGGGATCCTCTCAATTCGAAGAAGACGGTGATGATGAGGAGGAGGAGGAGCAGGGTTCAACAATTCCGTCGCCACCGCCAACAATTCGATTCAAACCAACGATCCCCATCCAATCGGACTCAATAGCGACGATTTGCGATCGCCCGTTCGTGGGTCTCCTGCCTGACCTGATCAGTCTTAATGTGACCTCAACGTCTGGCACCGCAGCAACGCGGTCCCTGTCGGCCTCCAACCTCCTGACCTCTGCAGATCCTTCCGTCTATCCTGGGGACAGACAAGCCCCCGTCTATCGCCATCTTCCACAACTGGGCGAGTTTCTAGAATGCTTCAAACCCTTCATGCGCCGCTTCTCGAAATCTCCTGCCCCAAACTGCGAATTCGTGATTGGTGAGCTTTTTTGCCGACCATTAATTGGTCTATTTGAGGCCATTTTGTTTCGTGTGCGATTCTCCAACCACACAAGGTCATTCGCGTTTGGGTCGTTTTTTCCAGTATCCTACGAGGCAACATCTCCGTTATCTTGAAAATGATTGACAACATGTTATCCAATCAGGGTGATTGAAGGTTGGTGTAAAATGGGGTTGACGGTTCAACAGCCAACTGTCTGGATGTTTTGACAGGAAAAATGTTCTGCAGATTTTTGATGTCAAGTTAACAACCAATTAACGATTGACGTCATCCGAGCACAAAACCTATTGGTGGACGCAGTTGCCATGACGTGGGAATAGTGTTGTTGGTAGACTTTAAGTATCCTATATTTCGTCTTGAGGACGTGCCGCCTTTTTGCTGAAACCTTTGGTCCTCGTGAACTAAATAAAGCCACAACACAATGATTATTAAATTAAGCGTCCTGCACAGGTGACGATTCCAGAACCAAAGGTTGGTACACCAGGGTCGTATTGCTGGCCAGTCGATATTCATGTCCTCTGCCAGTCTGTCGGCATCTGTTTGCTAATGCCAGTAGAAACAGGTCGCCACTCATTGTGAGCTTGGAGATCGGAAGTATTCAATCACTGGTGTCTGTGCCGAATTTTGAAAAAGGACTGGCTTCACCAGCCTCCCTCAATTCTCTGTGTTCAAAACGCAGAGAATTAAGAACGATTGGTCGTTTCACACACGATTCGAATGAGTCTTCACACGAAAATCGCGCCGATGACTAAGCAATGGTTGTGTAATATGGGGCTTGCGATCACGCCACACGTCTGCTCGAAGCATCGCGAAGGTGGTTTTCTCGTATTTATGTGAATGTCTCGTTAAAGCAACTCCCCCCCCCTCCCCTTATACGCACGCCTGTGCGCGCATTTCAAAAAACCGCAGTCCACCCATTGGCTATCGCTTGTGATGGTCAATTAACGGGTTCATTGAATGCATTACCGAAAGGATAAAGGATGTTATCCGTGGTTTTCGTTTTCGGGAAATTTATCGCTTTCAGGAAAGTCGTTGGAACCTCCTCGGGGTGTGTAATTGTTCTTAAGTATCAGGGACCTACCCAGGCCACCTCAACAAAGAATCTCCGTTATCTCAAACCGAGATGTCGCAACTGTCAATAGCGAAAGTATCGTTATTTGGCAGTCGTGTTGCAAATGCGGCTTTCAGTGCGTCGCTTAGCCTATCAAGTGTAGAGAGACGAGAGTCCTTTCCAACCGAGATGTCGCAACTGTCAATGGGAAAGTGTCGTACTACACTCCTAGGAACTCCATGTCCTCTTTGATTGGACAAATCACCATCCGTTCTGATAGGTCCGTCGTAGAAATTTGCCGACGGTTTTTCGGCGTCTTCGTGTTTGGACGTTTTAATGTTTCGAATGAGAGTTAGTCGCATTAGTCTGTGTAGAGCGTGATTTATTTAGGTCTGGTTTTCTAACACTCCAGTGTTCCAAGTCCTTGGTCTCGTACGCTGCCACCTGCTCGTAGAAGGTACCTTCGCGAGAGTTTGGTGCTTGGAAAGTACTGCTGATTTACAGTTGTGGTGTTGCGCCCTTGCAGTTGATGTTCGTCTTTTACCGTACGTCGATAGCCGAGGTTTTTTTTAAAAAAAATAGAAAAGGCGGCCGCTTCCTGCTGTTCCACGGCGAGGCTGATTGCGGCATCACTGGAAGCTCGTGCTTCCTTCGGTAGGGGCCACCTCGAGAGTCATACTACCCAGCCTCCTTTTTCTTCGCCAGTCGGCTGAAGTGCCGTCGTTTTAGTCATAGTTAGTCTATCGCACAAGGTGCTTTCTGTTTTATTGTCTCTTTTCCCCGGTTCGCCAAATGGTGTCTTAACGCGTGTCGTTTCGTTACAGACAGCAAAAACGCTGTCATGCTTTTGGGCTCGCGTGGCAGTCGACCGAACACGACTAAAACAAACCCGATTTACCCTCGACCTCCTCCCCCGCGTATCTTGTTTATCCCGCTCCATCCCGTTATTTGATAACCGGACACAATTCCGCCCCTCCCCTCCACATCCCCTTTGAACACGTTTGTTTTTGTCGTAGCGTTGCTGGGATACTGGTACAGTGCGCGCGCGCGTTGTCATTGGTCGGCCTCTAGGTCGTTTGTTGCAAATCGCCACCGCACGCGCCAGTCGATTGCACAATAGCCGCTTCCCTTCTCTCTAACGGCGCCGTTACAGCAAGTTAACGCCCAAAAGTATTGCATTCAAATTTAATAATTCACAGCATGTGTTGCGTTGAAGGAGACGGTGTATCGGAATTTTGTCTTCGTGGTGAAGATTCCAAAGCGGCAATCGTAAATAAATAGTTCGGTTTACTATCCCCAACAAGGCCGAAAGCATCGACATGGCTCGCGTATTCAGCGGCTGTAGTAGCTCTTCGGGTTTGAGCTGTCATGGATTTTGACGAGGCCATACTTGCCTAAAACCAATCGGTGTCCTTTCACCGGAACTCAACCTTCACTCGCTTGAATTTGGCAGCGGAAGACGCGAATAAGGCTGAGGTTAGGAGGAGGATGACGAGGGTAATGCGGAGTGGAGAAGGTTAGGAGTATGACGGGGGTAAGGCTGAGAGGGGAGGGTAAGAAGAATGTCGAGGGTATTGCGGCGGGGAAAAGGTTAGGAAGATGACGGGGGTAATGTGGAGGGAAGAAGGTTAGGATTATGACGGGGGTAAGGCTGAAGGGAGGAGAGGAGGAGGAGGAGGAGGAGGAGGAGGAGGAGGAGGAGGAGGAGGAGGAGGAGGAGGAGGAGGAGGAGGAGGAGGAGGAGGAGGAGGAGGAGGGAGGGAGGAGGAGGAGGAGGAGGAGGAGGAGGAGGGAGGAGGAGGAGGAGGGAGGAGGAGGGAGGAGGAGGAGGAGGGAGGAGGAGGAGGAGGAGGAGGAGGAGGGAGGAGGAGGAGGAGGAGGAGGAGGAGGAGGAGAGGAGGAGGAGGAGGAGGAGGAGGAGGAGGAGGAGGGAGGAGGAGGAGGAGGAGGAGGAGGGAGGGAGGAGGAGGAGGGAGGGAGGAGGAGGAGGAGGAGGAGGAGGAGGGAGGTTAGATCTTAGGACCCGCTTGATTACAGAGTTCGGCATAGCATTTATGCTGTCGAATTCTGATGGACTGGCAGGGGACCACTTGATTTGAATGGTGACGAACCTTTTTTTCTCTTCCTCCGCCTAGAGTCTCAGTGGGAGTGGCCGCCTTCGCAGATCCTCGACCTCCACTACATCGGATCTGGGGCTCAGGGCTCTGTCTACAGAGCAACGCTCAACGGGCAGTTCGTTGCCGTGAAAAAGGTCAATAAGCAGTCCGAAACTGCAATCCGACATCTCAGAGGGCTACGTCATCCAAACGTCGTCGAATTTCTGTGAGTTTAAATGATTGGTTGATTACATGGGCAAACTAAATCACTGGCATCTCGGTTGTAACCACGAGTGCCAGTTTTTGATTAGGGATACAAACACGTATGATCACATTTATGTGTTTTTTGCCTTTTTTAATTTCTTAAACGAATAATAATATCATTCGCTTAGTTGAGTTCACGTGGACCAATTGGGATGCAGGAAATGGCGTTTATACATAAGACAGGAGAAATGTATTTCCTTACAATTGATACCTTTTCAAATTTTTGACATTTTTGGGCTTTATATTTTCTGATGACCAGACGAAAGACGAGATAAACTCGCAAGACAAGCCAATTAAACCCTCGAAATGCAGCATGTTTGGCAAATGCGTAAAGGCGGGGTTTTATGTCCACAACCAACTAAACCCCGTGATCATAATAATTTCCCTTTTTTGGCCGATGTTGATCAAGTAAGTTTAAAGTTAATCCGATTTTCCCCAACTTCGCTTAAGCCTTAACTTGGGTAAATTTAGTAACTAACGTTAGCCAATCATCGTTCCGCCATGTGCGTCCAGAAGGTTCGTCCTATTTTCCGCATGCCGCATCTAAATCATCCCATTTTTACAATTGTAATCTTCTAGAAACAATTTGTTGCTTGCTTTGACATCATTGAAATTTTATCTCTGCTGTCGTCATTTCATGCTAGCCAATTAACGCGATGTCTCTTTTGCACGCGACTACCCATATTTAACAATTGCTCTTTTTTTCAGTTTTCTTTAATAGATCTACTCAGTTTGGGGCGAAACATTCGTATTTATGTCGTTCTATAGGGAATCTGTTAATTAGTAGAGCCTGTGTGATGATGTGTCTAAACTAACCTTAATTTTCATTTTGTATTCCCTTTTTCCAACCTCTTCCTGCATGCCATGCCCATTCCGGTACTGCCGAGACGTTTCCCACCACCTGTTCCATTTCTGCCGAATTCATTGGTCGACAACCTTTGCTTCCGCCATTTTAGGATTATTAAATTACGGTCCATTCTGGCGCCCATTGTATGGCTGACTTATTGAGGGTATTCAGTGGTGAATATGCAGTATACATGACGGTGATTATCTGACGCCATTTTTCGCACATTTAAGAGGTGTATCCATCGACGGGCCGTGGTATTCCATCCTCATGGAGTACTGTTCAAACGGGACCTTCTTCGACCTGTTGCACAACAACCTCCCCGTAAACATCGACGATATCGTCGACTGGACACGACAGATTGCCGAAGGCATGCAATATCTCCACAACAATAAGGTTGTTCACCGCGATCTCAAATCTCCAAAGTAAGTTTAAATGACCAGATTTTTTTGTTCCGAGGAAGGATAGATGCTGTTATTGCAGAGTCTATGATTTGCTCCGCAGTACCTCTAGGAGGAAGCGGCAATACCATTGTCCACTGTTCACCTGTTCATTTTACCTGACTCCAGTATTCTCATCGGTGAGGATGGTCGTCTGAAGATCTCCGATTTCGGCGTCTCCAAGGAGTTCACAGAGAATTCTACCAAGATGTCCTTCGCCGGCACTGTGGCCTGGATGGCCCCGGAAATCATGCGTGGCGAACCATGCTCCTTCAAGGTCGATGTCTGGTAGGTGTTGTGTCTGGTATTGCTGTTGTCTTCGCTCCAGGATCTTCGTACCTAAAATTCGTAGAATGCCTGTGTGATAGAGAGGGAAGCAGGTTTGGGGGTGGCTTCTGATTGGTTATCCGGTATTATAGGGGGTTGTTAGAATCCTCGCTCTGCGTGTGAGAGACCTGGGTGTTGATTTCCAGGTCAGGTGAACATATTTCCGAAAATCTTAATGGCAAGGGTGTTAGGGTAAAAGCTTAAATGAGACCTCGCAGTTGGCAGAAATAAACGCTTGTATTGGAGCAAACAACCGGCCTTATAAACCAATTTTACTTATGAAGGTCGTTTGGCGTATTGATCTGGGAAATCCTGACGTGTGAGGTCCCCTTCAACGGCGTCGAGTATGGCGCCATCATTTACGGCGTTGCAAGCAGCATGTTCAGTTTACCGATTCCCACGGACTGCCCAACTGAGTTTCGGGTGTTGATGAAGCGCTGTTGGTATGTTCTTTCCCGTTTTATCCTCCCTTCCGTCTTACCCTCGTCATCCTCCTCCTCTTCTCCTTCCCTTCCGTCTTACTCTCGTCATCCTCCTCTTCCTCATCCGCATTACCCTCGTCATCCTCCCATCTACTCTTCCTCCCCTCCGCCTTACTCTCGCCATCCTCCCATCTACTCTTCCTCCCCTCCGCCTTACATTCGCCATCCTCCCATCTACTCTTCCTCCCCTCCGCCTTACATTCGCCATCCTCCCATCTACTCTTCCTCCCCTCCGCCTTACTCTCGCCATCCTCCCATCTACTCTTCCTCCCCTCCGCCTTACTCTCGCCATCCTCCCATCTACTCTTCCTCCCCTCCGCCTTACATTCGCCATCCTCCCATCTACTCTTCCTCCCCTCCGCCTTACATTCGCCATCCTCCCATCTACTCTTCCTCCCCTCCGCCTTACTCTCGCCATCCTCCCCTTCTCCTTCCCCTGCCTTACTCTCGTCATCCTCCCATCCACTCTTCCTCCCCTCCGCCTTACATTCGCCATCCTCCCATCTACTCTTCCTCCCCTCCGCCTTACTCTCGCCATCCTCCCCTTCTCCTTCCCCTGCCTTACATTCGCCATCCTCCCATCTACTCTTCCTCCCCTCCGCCTTACTCTCGCCATCCTCCCATCTACTCTTCCTCCCCTCCGCCTTACATCTCGTCATCCTCCCATCTACTCTTCCTCCCCTCCGCCTTACATTCGCCATCCTCCCATCTACTCTTCCTCCCCTCCGCCTTACTCTCGCCATCCTCCCATTCACTCTTCCTCCCCTCCGCCTTACTCTCGTCATCCTCCCATCTACTCTTCCTCCCCTCCGCCTTACTCTCGCCATCCTCCCATCTACTCTTCCTCCCCTCCGCCTTACTCTCGCCATCCTCCCATCTACTCTTCCTCCCCTCCGCCTTACTCTCGCCATCCTCCCATCTACTCTTCCTCCCCTCCGCCTTACTCTCGCCATCCTCCCCTTCTCCTTCCCCTGCCTTACTCTCGTCATCCTCCCATCCACTCTTCTCCTTCCCTTCCGTCTTACATCTCGTCATCCTCCCATCTACTCTTCCTCCCCTCCGCCTTACTCTCGTCATCCTCCCTATCTCTCTTCCTTCCCTCCGCCTTACATCTCGTCATCCTCCCATCTACTCTTCCTCCCCTCCGCCTTACTCTCGCCATCCTCCCATCTACTCTTCCTCCCCTCCGCCTTACTTTCGCCATCCTCCCATCTACTCTTCCTCCCCTCCGCCTTACTCTCGCCATCCTCCCATCCACTCTTCTTCCCGTCCGCCTTACTCTCGCCATCCTCCCCTTCTCCTTCCCCTGCCTTACTCTCGTCATCCTCCCATCCACTCTTATTCCCGTCAGCCTTACCCTCGTTATCCTCCCTCTCCCGTCGTCCTTTACGTTCTTATCATCCTCATCCTCCTCCTCCTTTTCTTTCACCTCGTCATCCTCCGTATCCGTCCCTCTTCCTTCCAACCTCATGACGCAGTTTCCCTCCGCGTCCCGAGTCAAATTTGATTTGTTTAATTTAATTGATGCGTCGATCACTGCACTTTTTGAACTGTTTTATTCTAGGTCTCCAAAACCGCGAAACCGACCGAGCTTTTCTCAAATACTTTCGCAACTCGAGTTGGCCACTACGGAGTTGCGACAGTGGAAGAACGACACTTTTGTCTCAGCCCGCGAATACTGGCAGGAGGAGATACATTTGCGGTTGCGAGTGAGCAATTGCCTTGAGAATGTGCTAAATTAGACCCAAATGAATCCCCCATTCCTGCTCAAGTGCTGGAAAAGTGCGAGTTGTTTTAAGAGAGAGAGATGACTTAGTTGCTGCTGGTGGTGGATAAGGATAAGGACTTCTTTTACGCTATTGCAGGACCTGTTGAGGGAGGGTTCGAGAGCACCTAGACAGGAGATTTCTCTGATGAGACGTCGGCGCCGGGAACTGAAGGATGCTCAAAACATCCGTCAGAACTACGAGGAGAAACTCGTGCGCGTCGATCAACTCTGCAGCCACCTGAAGGCTCTCACTGAGGAACTGGAGAGGGAACAGCTGAAGGTGGCTCAGTGAGTTTTTTTGTTTTAATCCTGAGACCACAGTTGATTGGTTCAGCTACTACGCTGCCACCTCCCTTCCCCACGAAGGGGTCCGCAATCATTTCAACCGCGCTGTCGTTCGCGCTCATTCATATTTCAAGCACGACGATAACTGGTTACGACGAGTCTCCTGCTTTGGATTCATCGCGTTTGTCAATGTGACTTGTTGCCGTGTTGCGTTATCCTTCGAGCGAATCTCGGTCTTATTTGTTTGCGAATTTGGCGACGATCTCTCTGATGCTTCAACGGCCCGTGTGTCTCGTGTGCATGTTTGCTCAAACTAATTATTCTCAGATAGTCATAAATTGCGTTTTTTTTGTAATTTGTGGAACAAACCGGCACGCCGGCCGTTTTATACAGCGTTTGTAGTCTATTTTTCTGCAATTAACCGCCAATCACAGGGCTGCATTGCCTTTTATTGTTCGATCTACTCACGTGGAAGTAGCGAACACGAATGGCGGCACGTGCAACTTGAACAAATTTGGCCACTACTGCAACAACCAATAAAACGACATTAAGGACGTCATTCCGCCACTGCGTATTGGTCACGATAAAAATGGAGAAAATGTGATTATGCGTCGTCGCACGAGCGACTCTATTCATTGGTCAGTCAAGAGCGTATGTACTACTGGTGGTAGAATTTAACTGCGCTATGGGGGTCTGAAAAACATGAAATCCGAGGGAACGGTCTGTGGAAACAAAGCAGCTGATTTCAATTAATCTGCCTTGTCCAAGCCTGCCTGGCCACCGGCATCTGTGTGGGGTCATATCGGTGTCGCATGGAGAGGCAAGGGTGTTTAATGACCCAGACTGGCTGCTGGAATCTGGTAATTTAAGCCCTCAGAGTTCCGCGTGCAATTTGCATAGAATCTTAATTGAAACGTCCATGAAGTCTGTGAATCCGCTGGCAACTAGCGTCTTTCCGAGCATGTTTTTTAATCGTATTGATTGCAATTCTTTTCACCCTGCGTGGGGTTTATAGAGAGCGTTATCGCTACAAGCGTCTAATTACCGAGCGCAGTCGAAGCAATACTCCGTTCAGCGTCGAGAGCTTCGTCACGAAGCCTCCGATTTGCCCACGACTTTCGCGTGAACCAGCACCTCCCACGCAGCCCGATCGGTATACGTGCAAACACAGTGGTTCCGCCAGCGTATCGCGACAAAGAGCCCATTCCCAGGGATTGCAGCCGGGTATTCGAGGTTGTGGCGAGGAGAAACGAAACAGAAGGAGGCGGAGGAGGAGGAGTGATACTCGCCACAATCGAGTTGAAAATATGGCTGTGTCGCAAGAAATTCCCGCCCGGGGATTCAAGGCCTGGTGTGCTACAGCACGCTCGAAATTGGTCGAAAATGCATCACTAATGTACGTTTTCTGGACACGAGGCGAATTAATTCTCTCTACTTATTTAATTTAAGTAAAATGACTATTTTCAATTCGTAGGAAGGTTAAATTGAGGAGTTTCGCGAGTTTAGGCGACAACATCCACTTAACCGAAACTCCAGACTCCGGACTCGGTCCCTGTTGGAAGTCCTTTAGTTCGCGTCCTGAAAACGACGCCGAGGTTCCAGTCTCTGTTGTCTCCGAGGCACAGCCATTCGAGTTCGCGGAGGTGAATTTACAGCAGTGCGAAGCATTCCCAAGCACAGAAGTCTCTCTGGTTGGTATACTTTCCATCTTATATAGAATCCGGAAAATCCAGACCGTAAACATAAACCCGTTTTAGACGTACTCACCCCCTACCCCTCAACCAGCCTCCAGCAAATTGCGAGATCCGCGTGTCACCAGCCATCATGACTTGTCCGTCACAACCGACCAATTACTCGCGAGGTACTCCTCTATGCCGAGCCTTAAGGAGGACCCGTCTGTCGCCTGTCTAGCCGCGCTTCGCCTCAGCATGTACCTCGGGCATCCAGAGAGTGAAATTGGCGAGGCGTCGGGAGGTTCGACGTCCTCGTTGTCCAGCAAGAGCGATGGGTTAAACGGAAGCAAAGCAACAGTCATCTTTAAAAACCTGCAGTCTCGACCGCAATCCAGTGATACGTGAGTGATTGTTGTTGTTGTAGTCTCTTAGTTTCCTGGGACAAGACGCCGACGATTCTGAATCTCCATTCCCGCTTGGTTTCTAGCTACCGAAGGCCCTTGAATTCCCCTCTTCACTGTCGAGTGGGCTCTAGCGAGCAGCTTCCACTCAACGCCGTCGGTTGCGATGGCGTGCAGGTAGACGGGTCTCTTCCGCCCCTTTTCCGATCAATGCTCTGCCCCACCCTCTCAGTCTCCCAGTCCATCTCTTCGCCGCGGTTGCGACCGCAACCGGGTCGTCGGGCCAGATATCGACCACCGCCGCTTATCGCACAACCCGAACCCAGCACCCCGTCTCCTAGCTGTTCCCTGCAGACCAATGAGGATGGGGATCGCGTAGTTGTATCTTCGAATTATTTGGGAATATCGGTGGACACCGCAACAACCATGTCAAATTCAACGTCCCAGAGCGTTACGGCATCTCAAATGAGACGGGTGAGGCCTTATTGCGGTGTCTATGGTACCCCGGTGAAGTTATCGGTTATAAACAGCCGTTTGCATTGCTCTCACGCCTTCACCAAAAAATGCCAGTATCTTCAATCAGATAGACTACTCCTAGTGTTTACCTTCCAATGATGAGATAGTTTAGCGCGAGTTTGGACCAATACGTTTCCCTCGTCAGAAGTGGTAGCAATATCTTCAGTAGTGTTTACCCTTAAACGTATCCCTAATGAGTGATCGGACGAGAACTTCTGTTTTTTTTTAAATTGGCAAGGTCACTGTCAAATGTTACAGTAAACCTGTTGTGCTCCTCTCTCTGAGCCGTATAAGGAAATTGATCTGTTTCCTGGCCTTTTTAGAGCATCGAAAAACTGACTACTGAGCTTTCCGATCACATGGCCGATCACAGTCTCTCTGAGAAGGAGCACCGTGCCGTTGTCGTTGAGCAACACCTCCTCAAGGTTACTCACGACTGGCAGAGCGAGCGCTTTCCCCTCCATAGCGTGGCTATTGGCGACGCCACTCTGCTGCGAGCACCAACCGCGTTAGGGACTGAGGCATCCGGTGTCATTCTCGACAAACCCTGGCTAAGTGCTGCCGACGCAAACTCCATGGAGTCCCTCTCTACCAAAACCGACGGGCAAATCCTCGCAATTTCCAGTCTTATTGACGTGAGTTGATTGCTCAGTGACATGAAACATTCTTTTGCATTATTGAATCGGGCGTGCAAATTATTACAAGTCTAGGCTGCGACTGGACTACGCTTATTTGTCTACTGCCAGGGAACCAACTGGCTACTAGTTCACTATTTAGTTGTCTGCCGCTTTAGTAATCCCAATCTTGAATTTGTGATATCCCAAGGCAAATGTGTAGAGGGTCTAGATCCGAATTAGAGCGATCGTGACAATCTCGCGCAGATAACTATATTGAGTCCAATAGCTTTTATTTCAGTTAGTGAATATTATTGCCACAAACCAACCATTATTTGTGCTGCATGCTAAATTATCTTCCTTTTTTGCTTGTTTTATGTAGACGGAGTCGTTGCCCACCGATTCAGACGTCGAACAATAGGCTCCAATTGTTTTCGCATAAACTGCGTCCCCATTATGTCATTTTCATTTGCTCAATGTTAATACCCTCCTCGCACATACTAACGCGCAAACTCAGAGCTTCATTGTGCATAGAATACCATCCCGGGTCCTTATTGTCTTATGCATTTATACAGTAGAGTATCCCCTTAGTTACCGCCACCTGTCTTTCCCTGTTAAGATTGGCACACAAACACACACTGATAAACGCGCAAAATCGAGAAGAACCTAACTATGTCATTTATTTGCTTAAATCTTAATATAAAAATATAAAAAAAACTGCAAGTTTTGTTATCTAGCAATCGGGACCAATTGACGCTTAGACGTATTGTTATATAACACTCATTGTCTTTATCCAGTGACTGATGAGTTGTGATGAAGATGGAGGACCCTGAAAGGTTATCGAACCATTTGCATCATTAATTAAAGGTAACGGGTTAGAACGGAAGTTTCGAGTTAGAGTTAATCTTTGGGTGGCTCCAACCCCCCGTCTGTTCGTTCACCTTCGGATGAAAAAGAAAATTAGTGCTATGCAAACATTAAAATAACAAAACGGCGTTTTCAGATGAAAATTGTGATTTTTTCGGGGGTTTGATGCAATGTACAACTTTATCAGAATGCTCTTCCTCAACGAACGTTACACTGGACATCGCGCGGGATATACATTATCAACTATGCGACAATAGGACGCTTACTTGTTTCAAACTGCACGGGATGGTCATCTTTAATGTGTAACGCCCCGGTGTTTTACCAGTACATCGCGCGGGATATGAAGGACACACAATAGGACGCCATTTTGTGTCAACCACCTTTAGAGGGGGTGGCGGTCTTCTATGACGGCGAAGACTGCAATCTGGTTCATCTAGAGTGAGACCAAACACTCTCCTCTCCAATACAGGATGCCTCACGCTGGATCTCACAAGGACACAGCCGCCTTCATCCACAGTCGCCGAGACTAGAGCAACTTCCTCCCTTTCCAAACCAGCATCGTAGATTTCTCGTTATAAAGACCCATCCCATTTTTACCCTAAGTCTATATTACCTCTCCATCCATTTATAACTATTTGCCTCATTCCTTTCAGTTCAATGCGTCTCCTCATTATTGCTGCCTGGGATGTGTATCCATGTTCTACGATTACCGTTACAAAACCCCCAGCGAAGGCCTAATATTTCTTAGGTCAGAATCCCCAATTGGAACAGCGTCACAAATGACGGTGAGGATTGCTATCTGGTTTATCTAGAGTTAAGTAACGCACACTCTCCCTCGATTAAGGATGCCTCACACTATATTGTACAAGTACAAGAGTGCATTCATCACCAGTCTAAAAGACTATGGCAAAATCCTCCCTTCCACCTCCCATTGACCATCGTAGTTTTCCCGTTAAAAAGACCTGTCCAATTTTTTCCCGAGGCCTCTGTGGCATCACCGTTCATGCATATTCCTAATCATATATATATGAATGCCATTATTCCCATCATCCAATGCGCCTTTTTCTCATTATGGCTAGTTGGGAAATGCGCCTGTTTTCGAACGTCACACATTTATTAGATCACCCGCCTGAAAGAGCTTCAAAATACTTCGGCATCATTTTGTTGAGACATCTCTATTGTATCAATAGCTTTTTTAACTAATTGTTCTTAATTGTGGTTCTCAAAACAAAACTCCAAATATTAAATATCTCAGGGATTCTCAACACTTTAAACATATTTTTGCTAGATATTTGATAAATTTTAATAATTAAAAATATTAATAATCCATTAATATATTCCTATTCTTATAAACCTTTCTGACTATCGTGTTGAAAGTCGCTAGAATCAGTCCGCGGGTTTTGGTTAAATGGCGCTAACCAATTGAGTCCAACTGCATTAAAGCGATCTGTGGTAATCTGTTTTGTACAGACTGGTCTTGGAAAACCGCACCCCAGATATATTTAAAGTAAAATCTTTCCATTTATATCGCCCCTCTTTTTGTATTTTTCTATATTTTCCTCGCTTAAATGTCATAATAGCAATTACTTTGTAAAGATCACGAGCAGTTCACGGGTTATTTATTGTGGCCTCCACCATCTATGTTTAGAGCAATGAATGAAGATGCGTGCATTCTCCGTGAATATGGTCGTCCTAGAGGATATGGGACTCTAATTAAAAGCGGCAGCGCCTCCCAAAATATGAACAAACAAGACTGTGTGGACTACGTTGTTCGGTCTGGAGACACGATCACGTCAATCGCTGTCCGTCATGACATATCAGTAAGTTGTCTTGTGCTGCCACCTTATTAGTTTGACCTTTAGCTAACTCTGTGAATATTCTTAATTCACTATTTAAACAAATCGTTAGGTTCAAACGACAGTAGAATTGTTCGTGCGTTTACATTACCCCAAATTATTAACAAACCATGATCTTTCAGTTGTTTGGGATTCTGATTGAGACTTAAATCCCCATCTTTTATTAAATCGCCGTAGTCAACCGCAAGTCGTTAGCTGTGTCACTTGCCATTATGGGGGCTTCTGTGAAACCGCGTTTTTTTAATCTGAAATCACACAAAATTAAACTCAATTTGTTCCCCCTCGACAGGTCGGGCAATTGAAACAACTCAATCGAATGCTTCTTTCTTGCGGCAATTCTCTACTCCCTGGAACTATTATTCGAATTCCCAATTCTGATCTCAACTCTTCCACGACACGGCAGTCGACCTCTCCACATACAACGCTGTACGTTTTGGGGATTTTCAACGTGGTGCTCGGGAAGTATTTCGAATTTGGCCAACACGCGTGGCACTGGCATCACGATCTGCAAAAATATTTCCGGTAGTCTTCATGGCAACCACTGAGAGTACCGTTTTATCCTCTTGTAAGAGATTGCCGGAGAAAGTTTTTGGTCCCATTGACTCCGTCCCACATTTATACAAGAGGATAAAACGCCTTCAGAAAATGGTTCAGCGCCACCTCTAGTTCTCGTATTTGTTCTGCAGAGCAACACGGATACGAGTGGTATCATAATCGTTCCATCTTTCTGTCCTTTAAACACACATCAAGGTGTGGTGAGGGACCTGGATTCGACCTCTGGGACATGCCACGTGAGACACTGGGAACAAAAAACTTTTAAGTGTAGCCAATTTATCCTTTAGTAGTATATGACCGCGCAAATTTGATTTATGTGTTTTATCTCATGTACATTTTATAAGGTAATTTCATCAAAATACCAAGCCTGTCATGTAAATGAACGACATTTAAGCATTCTTCGTCTTTTCTTAGACCCCCGGAGTCGTTGTGTGATGATGAAAATTCGAAGCAAACCACTGTGGTGCCCGTGCGGGATTTGCTCATGGATCCCATTGTCCAGACCATATCGGACCATTCAAGGTCATCCGGTCATGGCGGCAGCAGCAGTTACGCAGCACGGAAAAACGACATCTTTCAGTTGTAGTCATCGGCGATCCATCTCTTTCCATCCCTATTCTCTATTGTGCAATCAAACTTATTTTGTATCCTCAATTTGACGATGGTGTGCCTGTTTTGACTTGTCCGCTGTAATGTAATAAAACCATGTTTTGACTCCATTTGTGTTGATAGTGCACTCGGGTTTCGCACCCAGATTGCAAACATATTCTCGAGAAACCTATCGGCAAACTCCCGTGTGACCGGTGTGGGGGACGAGTGGGATCACTTGCCTCGGGGTAAACTCCGGTCATTTGAATCGAAGTAATTGCATGCGATAGTTGCCACACTCGAAAAGCTCTTTGGCTGTCGGGCAAAACCTCGGTGAAGACGGGGTTGATCCTATTCCATCGCACAGATCCCTACTATGTTGCGGGATGCTCTCGACTGCTTGAAGGCGGGACACCCCAATGAACAACGCCTATCTAAAGCGCGGCTATCCTGAATCAATGGAATGCGTCATAGAAATGAGCCTCTCCGTCGCGTTTTGGCGGAGTGATTTCGGCTCGCCCTACGCCAAAGGGTAACGAGCCACCGCCCTTTTCTCCCTCCGAGTTCAAGAGCACGTCCGGAGATTCATGCCACAAGGGACACTATGGCGGTGTACTCCGTTCCCGTCTTTCCCGCGACCCTCCTACTTATCTCACGGCGCAAAAACTCTGGTGTCATGCGATTTTCGAGGAGTTCCAAAATTCGGCAAACGGTCCAACGACAACCGCTCCGCCTCTTATTCCCCGTTTTTAGGTATCGACCCGGTTAGGGGTTTTTCCCAAAAATACCCCACCGAGACCCGGTTACTGCGGTATGAGAGATTGTGCTACAACAGCAATAAAAGAGGCCACTTCCAGCGATTCTTCCCGACGAGGCCGGATGACACCAGACCGCGTAGGTCTCCCCGTTTACCCTTACCTGTTTATTGCTTATGTTCTAGACAACTAGACCCCATTGTTATAAAAAAAGTCATGATATGTAATAAAGAGGTCTATAGACACATTGACTTGGGTCTGGCCCCATCGCCACCATAGCCAACGGCCGACACGCGAGCCGATATAGCCTCCAAAGTTATATTGAGCCTTTTCGGAAGAGTTTCAAAGTATCAACAACCAGCTTCAACCACGTGGGAGGGCGGTACACGTAGGACTTCGGGGTGACGCCTGGCCTTAATTCCGACCTAATTCTGTTGCGGAGAAGCCTCCGTCTGTAACTTGAAGACTCGGTGAGTCACCTTCGATAAATCGAATGCGGATCCTTGGAACCGGGTAAATTCCGAACCCATCGAGATCATGGGAGCGTTCAGGGAGGTTTAGACCCTTCTTCGCCATCTCTGATGCAGAACTGGGGACCGCCCATAACTACCACCGGGCAACCGTTAGGGCACGCATGCCAATCGATACATTACAAACTTCAAGAGGAGTTCCAGCGCAAGTCAACGATAGCTGCTTGCGGGGGTCCCAGCGTGGGCCCATACGCCAGCCAAGTACTGTTCCAGCGTAATAATAATAATAATAATTGTAGTGAAGGAGACGGAACTTAGGGTATATGCAACCGGAAACTGAACAGCCAAAGCGGCCTAGATGAGAGTGATGTCCTCGGCATTGGCATCGGGCTCATTTTAAAAGAGCACACGGAGTAATTAAAAGAAAACCGAAACGTTATTACAGATCAACTCATAAGATTTAATCGGGATGAAGCGATTAATAATCACTTCTTCATGAAAAGAAGATTAAAAATTTCTTTAACTACATATTGAACCGTATTTTTGCGAAATCCCCAATTTTATCTGCTTTTTTCACTATGTTTTGATAAACACGTTTATAATAAATTTGTTTAAATATTATGATATTGCCAAAATTTGATTTGCGTTCTCATTTTAAATTAATACAGATTGTTTTCCAGATCTGGCTTGTACCCAAACATTTTATACGATAATTTTAAAACTACGCCATTTAATATACGTCGATATGCATTGTGTTGATCAATATTGACTAACTAAAGTTTTTATTTTTAAGTTAAGTAAAAGGAAAAAAATCTCATCCAAAATATAGGTCGCTGTTTGCGTCATATACTATACCCTTTTTTTATGTCTACTATGGCGTTTAAATAACTTATTTGCAAATATGCTGTATCCCTAGAGGCGAATGATATTCCTTGCTGCATTATAGAATAATTAACCTGATGAAAAAGAATCGGGATTCCAGTGGTTTAACAAATACCGTCGACAAATTAACGTCCACACCTTGTCGAAGTACTGGATCCCTATGTCAAGATAGTGGTTATTCAACGTTTACCTTCTATGAATCCTTCCGACTTCCTGTACATTATGGCACATCTTCCCCTCCAAACTTTGGTTCGGAGCTTCCGGGATCGTAAGTGAAGTTTATTTTATAATTGCTTCTAGGTTTTATGGTAAAAGGCGCTTGGATATTTTGGCAGAATTGTGGCATCGTGATCGCTCTCGCTTGACGATGCGTCACCTTTTCAAATATCTCTCGCCTATAGACCGCTGCCAAATGCGTAGAGTATCGAGGAATTGGCGTGAAATAGTCAAGTATTTTGACAAGAAGCCTGTTTCTACAGAATCAAGACCTCTTCAACATTTTGATTCCAAAGAAAACGACCGAGGGACCCCATTATGTAAAGAAAAATGCGCAAATCGTGCTACCATTCCCCTGCGAGTTAACCAGCGCGCTGATTCATGTCAATCTTTCGTTATCCAACCACCCCAATCTCAACCGTGTGTAACGCCTATAGTACAGGAACTCTGGGAGGTATGGCATGACATCTTGATTTCTAATGTTTTTAAAATCCCCATTCTACATCATTTGCGTTAGCATCTACGGCTTTACTACATCCCTGGTCACCTTTTTCTGGGTAGCTGTCCTACATTTTTGGTGACATCTACCGACGTCGTACATCTTAGCACAACACTCCATATGCCGAATGCGATCCATATTTTAACTAGAATTTATCGTCCGGGCATTCACCTCGACCAGGAGCCTCTTCGAGGAGTTGGTTTTAGATTGTCCGAGAGTTCAATTTGCCTTGATGTAAAATGTAGGGATTGCTAATCTTTTTCTTTACCTATAACAAGGTGCGATAAGACTTACCTTTGGCACGTGCCTGAGGAACGGGAGAAAATGAGCTGGAGTGTTCTCAACCGCGGTTAGAACGTCTTATCTGTCCTCCCTCACGGTTCGATATATGTAGCGATTGTCGAGGCTTTCTCTTCACCCCGGACTAGTCCGATTTTTGAATCTCAAACAAACACACTGTCCGATTAACGAATTATGCGAACATTCGTTATCAACCCATTTCAAACAAACAACAACCCTACAGAAAAGTGAAGACATTAATTTCGTTGTAATGGTTCACTACTTCGGCACTTGGTTACGTGACCGTGGATGGCCTTGTAGGTGGTGTCCCGTGAAGGTATCGTCGAGGGCGAATCTCTGACGCAGTGTCCCATTTGCAGCGGCCCTGCCGTTCGACGACGCGGCTCCTGGCCCCACCAGCTCGTCTGCACTCGGCGAGACGGCCGCATCGTCTGTGGGGCCGTAGTCTGTGCGTCCTGTCGCCGCGTCCACTCCCCCTCGCTCAGCTGTCCGCGGGGAGCCGCGCTACGTAACCCAGGGTAGATCTCGTTCTTTCTCGTTCCCCCGGGATGATTCTGTGGGATATTTTACACTTGCTAGCGTCTCCAGTCCAAATAGATGCAAATATGCCTACTTGGAGATGAACCGACTTCATTGGTAACAGCCACGGCTTGTTTGGGGGAATATGTGGATAGGTTGCCAATCCATGGCCTGACAGGAGTTAAATACTTCCTGCCGTTCGATATAAACACCTTGTAATTATCCATCCTCTTTAATTGAGATGTCTTTGGCTTCAGGACCGGGCGTGTCGAATTGTGTCCTGAGACCATCGGATCGCCGCTTGGTGGACACACGTCACCTCATGGACACCGTAGGCTCGCTGGAAACCTTGGCCGAAAACTACTTAAACGACTGTAATATTGGTGGTTGTTAAGACGATCACTTTGGGTGCATTTATCTCGCATTTTGAGCATTTTTGTAACTTCTTTGTTAAATTTTGCTAATTCATATTTTTTCAGGTTTTATGTTTGTACATTAAAAAACTGGGCAGTCCGTTTTGTTACGGCGTTACTGGGGTGTTTTTGCTGGGATGCCGATCAAAAGAACTGAAAAAAACATTTGGGGCCAATCGGAGGGCAGTATGGCGTGTTTTGACGAACGAGCAAAGTGATAGTTTTAGTGGGTCCAAGATGACCCACAATGTGAAGCGGTTAGGATTCTCATTTTGTGTTGCCACTGGTGGTTTTTCGGCGCGTTTCTCTCCAGCATCCCGACTACCTTTGCTGGCTCGCTTATACACGTTCGTGAGGGTAGCCGATGGAATAGTTTTGGCTCACATCGTTATCGGCGAAGTCCACTACGTTGTTCAACAGCACCGGTGATGGAGAGCAAACGTTCACTTCTTCCGGGCTTACAGTCCGCGAGTCAAGGTCTGGTGCACTCCGGACGTCTCCTGATGCCGTGAACGGGTTGAGGAGTACTGAGAAGAACTTAGCTGCAATGTCGATATCCAAGAAATCTTTTGGTCGCTCTTCTTAAGCAGTGGGATAAAGGGTGGAAGTACTCCAATTGCCTGGTAACTGCGCGCTTTACGAAATTGAACAGAGCAATCCGTGGAGAAGATCGGCGGGTACTTTTCGGGTGCGAAACCGTCTTCCTTTGCACTTCTGGACATCGAATCAGTGCACGCCGAGCGATTGGCTTGCAAACGGCCTCCGCAGAAAGTTTTTCTTGTGATGTTGCGTTGTTCCTAGCTCTGTTTCTTTCGTCCCCGAGGTTTGCAAGTAGGTGGTTCAGTGAGGCTTTTGCGGGCTCGTCGAGAGCAGCTACTCTGGTTTCTCCGCCGTTATTGTTTCCTAATTCGTCAATCGAGGATGTGCTGTGCGGCCAATGCTAGGGTGACACGTTAGCCGATCGTTTTTGGGGTGCTGCAAGCGCGTGTTGGAGATGACGAGTCTGTCATCGAAACTTATGAGCCGTTCACCCACCGTCTTCGCATCATTACCAGCGGCATTATTTTTCTCGGATATGCCGTTTGATCTTTTTCAAAGGCGCTCCGGTCGCCTTTGCGGACGGAATCCCTCTCGCGGTTCTTAAAATCTGTCAACGCGAGATTTCTCCGATTGTCACTCAGCTCGTTTCCTCCGGAATGAAACCGAAAAAACGGAATAAACCTTTCGCCAAATCATCTGTCTGGTTAAAAGTGATTGAGAAGCACCCGTTTCAGTTTGCTTATAAACCACTCTGGACGCCATGGCTGCGTTTTCGCACGCTCTTCGCGTGATGCCGGAGCGAAAACCGTCCAGGGATTTTTTTTGGACTTCAACTCTACTTTCAACATTATCTCACGCTCCCGTATCCTTTCTCAACTATGTGAAGATGGCGTTGAAGGATGGTTGATTAATTGGGTTCAAAACTATTTTTCTAATCGACGTGAACATGTAAGCGTCGAAAAGAAGCCTCCACCTCCTTGCCAAACAATTGCGGTGTACTACAAGGCGCAGTGCGATCTTCCTTCCTTTTCAACTACTACACGTCGAGCCTTCGGTCCCCTAACGGCGTGACACCTATAAATACGCGGATGACTGGACTTTATGCCATGCATGCAAGACGAATCCTCTATCTCAAACATTTTTGCTTGGCTCGAGAGCTCCACGGCGACTGGTCCGGGCAGGGTCCCTCCCGCGGTTCTTAAAATCGATCACCTCGAGATTTGCCCGATTTTCACCCAGCTCGTAAATGATTCGTTACCAGATGCTCCTTTCCTTTGGAATGGAGAGATGTCGCCATAACACCAATTCCGAAACCGGCCAATGGTTCCGCCGGACCTGTGAAGTGTAGACCTATCGCCAACTCATCTGTCTGGTTGAAAGTGATTGAGAAACACCTCTCTAAATTGGATGACACGCTTAAAACTGCTGATGACCCGTTTCAGTTTGCCTATAAACCAAATGGAAGCACTCTGGACGCCGTGGCTACATTTTCGCACACCCTCCACTCTTCACTTGATGCATGCATGGTGATTCTAAACAGCTAGGGCAGGCAGTCACTGGGGTACTCGAGTGGTCTTCGGAGAATGGTCTTTTGCTGAATGCATCAAAATGCATCTATATTACATTTTCCCTGACAGCCGCTGTTGAAACTCCCGAAATCCCTTCACTCCATAATTTCGGCTCGAGCTCTATTTCGAAATTCCTCGGCGTTATTTTTAACAGCCGGTTATCATGTGGATGCCGTCTTTGGTAAATGCCTCTATTTCTTAGTTCGCCGGTTCAGGAGACTTGGCTTAAGCTCTAGCCGTATAAAAACCTTTGTCCACGGCTGTATAATTCCCCTGATTGTATATTGTTCTCCAGTAATTTTCCCCGGCCTAAAATGTTCTGACTTTTTAACCCTTCATAGACTTTTTTTAAAATAATATCGTTTTCTAGTTGTCTACCTTTTCTCTCCAAGAAATCATCGTTCAACGCCACTTCAATAATTGTTCACTATTCGCTGCTCGTATTTTAAGTGACCCCTCCCATCCCCTCTATTCCAGTTTATCTGAATGTAAATTTCTTTGACCAATACCGTTCAATACCCACAAGAACGTCGGCATATCGCAATTCGGTCGAAGGTGTTTGCCAGATAAGACGGTGTTAGAATGTTCCCTGCAACTGCAGACAGTATTTTTTGCGGTCTAGCTTCGTCTCGGGCGTTTGAAGTTTGGATGCGGACCTCTTTTTGGCCTTCGCTGAATCTTTTCGGTCCACATTTGCTGTTGCTTTGTTGGCACCGAAGAGGTCTTGGCGTTTAGTGGGCTTGTCAAGTTAAGCGACTTGGGAACAACCCGGGGCTTTGTCTTCGAGGGGCTGCTAGTGTTATCTTGAAGTGAGCGTTCGAACGGGTATTGTATTTGTCTCCGCGACCCCAAACCCCCTGCACTCTTGATTCGAGGATTCCCAACGTGATTGTAGTCGATTTGGTGTGCTGTGCTGAACGCGCGTGCCTGTGGTAGTCCGTGATGATCACGAACCGGTCGCCATTTTCGCATTACTGTCCCATTCCGAATTTCCAGTCACCTATTATGTCGGTAGGTCCGCTAAGGTGATGTGCCGCGTAGGCTGCCTCGGGTGGTCGATGCAGACCTTCCAGTTCAGTCCTCTACTATGATTAGGATGCCGCGTTTGGGGGCTCGAAGTAGAAGTAGTTTTTCGAATCAGCCTCGTCTGCCATTGTGGGGGCTGGTGCGTCAATAATGGAAAGGTTGAAGGAGCGGGCACGAATTAGAGACAGTTTCGAGATATTGGTTCCCGCTCGAGGACTGCTTTATTGGTCTTGCCCCCAGATGTGAATGCTACACCATGTAGGCCAGAGTTGTTGGTAGGTTTGCCAAGATGATGCATTGGCTGCAGGTGTCCAAACGGTTCCTAACATACAGGCAGCTGACGTGTAGTAGGGTGGGTGTTTGCATGTTCCCAGCTAACCGGTTTATCACATCGGCCGCTTATTGGACTCAAGGAGCATCGCTTCTAGGGTACCTGTCTGCCGTTTACCAAGGCGTGGCCGCTACCGCTACTTCGAGCAAGCAATTCGAGTTTACTATCAAACGGAGACAAATCATCTGGAAAAATAAAAAAGACTTTTGGTCATACCTATACGCATCATGTTATGCAAAGACACCATTAAACATTGCATCTGAAAATCGAAAGCGCAATGTAGTCGCCTGTTCTGTTTTAGTAAAATGAATCCAGTAAAACGTGTATTTAGCTTGGCATGATGCATTGCAAAAGGGCTTCGGTCTTAAATAAAATTTACGAAACCATTTATTCGAATAATAAAATCTAGATTTATTTTTAATAAGTTAATAATCCCATGTATTTGTTTTATCAACTTCAAACGCATTTATGACCTTGACAAGATTTAACATCGGCTCATTGTCTTTTTTGATTGATTGAGATTGTACTATCATTTCTCCCATAAAGACGTAAGCATAATCATTGTTTTTAAAAGGTAGTATAAAATGATTAAACCATTATTTTATATTCACGAACTCACTTTTGTAAAAATTCTAGAAAAAGAATATCGAGATTTTAATATAATTTATACACATATGCTGAATTCACCAATTTTCTTTATCATAAAAGGTTGCTGTAGAAATAACCGATGTTTTTATTTCAATTATGTGCATAAAGCTTCCTTTTGATTAACTTTTTGCGCGTGTCGAATGGATGCAGATAAATGAGTAAGAGCTTTCTCGGTCGTGGATGGTACATCTCCTTTAGGGTCCGACAAATAAATCGTTGTTTTCGTGGCCCAGATTTTCGATCGTTTCTTCGCTTGATTATCCGGTTTTGGCTTTGTCGTCGAACTTCAAACATACCCACTATGACGCTTCAAACGTTATCAACACACTTCAACAAAGCGACAACCATACAGAAATGCGAAGTCATTCGTTTCACGGCACCATCTCCAAACCTTCCCATAGTAGTTTTTACCCTTCCCGTTGGAGTATAATTCACAGCTTCCTGGAGGGTCTCACCTAGTGTAAGGCCCGTTGCCACGTGACTGGCTTCAGATCATTTTAAGTCGCAAATTAGCAGCTACAGACAAATGGCCTATCCGGTCTGACCCATTCCTTCATTCCCCATGTTATCTTCAGTCCAGTTTTCCAGATGCAACATTACCCTTTTCCTCTCCTTCCCCCATAAACGGGTGCCTAGTATTTTTCTGTTGCCATGGATAAAACGTCTTTTGCTACATTGAAAATCACTAACATGTCGCATATTATTCTAAAAGAATCCACAATTTTGAAGTTTATTTTATATCCGACTATGCGCCATTTTATATCTTTCGAAAAGTGGCTTGATTTGTTTGATAGTATTTCCATGAATTATCAAACTTTCACTCTTTCACTTCGCATTCAGCAGGAGGCTCGGCTTCATCTCCCAACTCTCAAGGGCTTATGGAATTTACGTGCAAGCAATTCCCCAAATGATGTGGTTAATCACACTTCTGTGTCTTTTGGTGCCTCTGATTAACGCCGACGGCCTGCGAACACCTGCCGGTCAACCCCAACAGGCATATGGCGACCCAAATTTGGGATGCGATTGCTATTCGGTCCCCAACTGTTTTGCCAACTGCTCTACGCGTAAGCCCTGTTTCTTTTTTTCAATGTTGCAGTTAATAACAAGCCAAATTCGTCTTAATCGCTTTGGCATATAATATTTGGAGGGAATCATTTAAAAAAACCCAGAATATTTTGGATTGTTAAAACATTTACTCCATGTCAATTCCGAAAATCTAAATGAAACTCTTTGATCTCCCCTACTTCCCTATTTCACGTCCGATTTCCGGAACTCTGTTGCTTACATTTCGCGTTTACCTCCTCGTTTCAGCCATGCATATATATATATGAGTCATTTTTGACAGCGGTAAAAAACGCGTCCTGAAAGTTTGCTGTTTTTTACTGATAGTAAACCCCATGCTTTCTCTCTAAGACATATTCCCAAGTAAAACAATTTTACACCGTTTACATTCGTAACTTATTGATCACCACAACGTACAGAAGGTGGCATCAACTTCTTTGTTTTATGACCGACACGCGTTGTTCTTTGTCTAGCGCACCTCGGCCATTTAATTTAAGGCTCACGTGTGTTTTCATTCCCTTTTTCTCTCTCAGCCACAATCTTTTTTTCACCCCAGTTAAACCTTGTCTGCGGACACAGGCCCCTTATTGGTGCCGGGGTTGTTAATTGACTGTCCAGTAAACAGGAACACGCTGTTGCTTAGACAACTTCGCAGTGAATCACCCGTCGGTCTGGAATTCGCTTTGATTAAACTTTTATGTACCTGGCCGTCCTTGCCACCTAGGTTTTTGCTGAATTGGAGTCAAGGTATGCGTGCAGCCGATGTACTATTTCTGGATTTAAGACAGCGGTGGTTAATTGACTATTCACATCCGTCGGATTCTATGAATGCATTTGCCACATTTGGCCCTTTAAAATCCAAATATAAAGTTTATTAGGTGAAGAGTAGTTGATTTTTAATTCGGGATTTATTGTCCGTGTATTACTCATAATGTTGACCAGGCTGTCGATCGGAATTTCGATAAGCAAACACGCGTATCCTGAACGTTCATGTCTTGATTTGGAAGGATATTGCACATGCGAGCAATGGTTGAAACTGTTTTTTACCCGTTAAAAGTCTAGTGAGATTATGAATGAACGAATGGAATGTGTTATGTCCTCAAGTCCTTAAGCAGGCTTCAAACGGTACATCAATTCTTCCCAATGCAAGCCCCATATTCTCCCAGATTCTCTCCGTTGGACAGCACACCCCAGCAGATTACACTACCGACTCGCATTACACGCGGATGATTTTTTTGGTGAGATGAGTCATATGAAGAAGGTATCTGGACGTCTACTTGTCTCACGCACGTGTTTATTCAGCGAATGAGTCATGCTAGGGATCCCCCTCCTCCCTTCTTGGGAGGTTAATCGGGGAAGTTGGACGCACACCGCAGGGCCTTTAATCAGCTGATTATTTGTCAATATTTCGCAGGAACTGTGCGACAGCTGGTGATTACCGATCAATCTAGATTGCTTTGCCACATGATTACTTTTTCGCAATTTCGTACAAAAACACGACTGTGGGTATCAATCGAAATCGCACGTCTTAATTATACGTATAATCAAACCATAAATTTCGACAGATCTTTTAAGGTCACTACAATCTGTGAGTTTGGACATGAAATATAAGTTTCATTTTCCGCCATCGTACACAGTTGTTCATGTTTATGGCACTTGTCTAATTTCCCTGTGATTTTTAAAAGTTTCGACTTTTATACATTTGAAGAGTTGTAATTTGTACTAATTTGTCGCTTTCTGTAATCAGCGAATCCCTAATGTTTCGCCAGCTTCCAAAGTGGTGGGACTATAGAATTCCTTTTGTAAAATCAATTCTCACGAAATTTCACGTTTATCGACAAATCCAATGCAAGTCTCGTAGACCACTTTCTTTTAATTAAAGGGTTGGTTGCCTCTTGGGTATTTTTAAGATAATTAAGACGAAGAACAGATGAGAATTTTAAGAACCTGTCGGTTGTATCAATGATCAATTTCCCTGTTTATAAAGATTAATAACAGGCCTGTAGTGTACTTTATTTCAAGCCTGGAAAGCTAGTTTGCGAGTTTTGCGTTTCAAATAAATGCAACCGTAAACATTTCCACAATTGGATGCGTCGATGAGAAAGTAATTTGAGATTCCTATTTCGCTATCTCCAGACCATCAGTTTCTTGATCGGATATCAGTTATCACAGCGATGGAAGAACAAACCCGTCTTTAAGAGGCATTGGTTTTTTATTGGAGTAGCTAAGAATACTTTTAATGGAAATCGGTTTATTCTATTCACGAGAACCAAACGTTTCCGCGTAAAAAGTTAAAATATTGATTGTTTTTCTGCTTCTTATCCTCCTCCTCCTCCTCCTCCTCCTCCTCCTCCTCCTCCTCCTCCTCCTCCTCCCTCCTCCTCCTCCTCCTCCTCCTCCTCCTCCTCCTCCTCCTCCTCCTCCTCCTCCTCCTCCTCCTCCTCCTCCTCCTCCTCCTCCTCCTCCTCTCCTTTTCCTCCTCCTGAGAGTCCCGAGTCTGACGGGCGTAGAACGTGGCCGAACCACTGCAGTCGAGGGTTGAACATTTCTCCGTGTTTGCACAGCAAAGTCTCATTTCTTCCTCGTTCAAGGAGAAATGGTCACGTCAGTCCGCGTTAGAGATTCGTCGGCACCACTCCAATCTCTCGTCGGCACGCTGTGGCCATATTCAGCAGCCGTATGTCAGGATTGGACGGATTGTGGCGCTAGCTCATCTCGATACGGTCCCACATGGTTATACACAGTTGGCGAAACGCCTTCCCGGCTATACGTAGTAGGGCCTCCTTTTTTAATCGGCTGGGAGTTGTGTTGGCACCGCTTGCGTAAATGACTCTGGTTGTCTAGGTGTTGATCTCAAACCCGACTGTTTCAAAGGTTGCAGAATGAGACATCAGTGGATTCACTCGACATTTATTGTCTTCGGAATTATCCGTAGGGAAACCGGTGCCAACTACATTTTCGATAGGAAAATGGGCATGACCCTAGGCACAGATTTAATTGCGCCAATTAACGTCTCCAAATATGTTGTATCAGTGTGAAAAGAACGCCAATCATTTATTGCAATTCCTTTGTCGTTTCTTACAAGCGCAAAAACGACGGGAATGGGCAAATTTCGCAATTTCCACGGCGCAAGGGCGTATTCATTACAACTAGTAAACATCTCGTAGTTCTGGAACACAGTAAATCACCGGTCATCTTGCATCAGCCAGATGCCTCTGAATTCACGTAACCAACCCGGCAGTTGATTTTAACTTCTCGGTATTGCGGCCATCGTTTCGAAGAGAACGATAAAACAATGGAATCCAACTATAATCGCGCGGGAAAAGATGTCTCTATAGCCCCAGCCGTGAGAATTATCGCCCTGTTTGTTCTACACTACTGCGAACCATCATAAAGCCGCTGATAGCAACGCAAATGTGGATTTATTTTGAACCTGGAAAACATCCCCCAAATCTTCATGGAATCATCCATTGGGTCGGCTCATCCTCTGCAGGAAAATGAAAAGACGGAATAACAAATATCACAATAAACGACCAATCAACGTGACGCAACACGGCGCAGACACATTATCATATTATCATCACCGGTTGAGTCGCCTCGTGAATAATCGTGCGTCTCCGGTAGTTGGGGATTGCCGGCGACGCCTTCGTAAATTGCGTAAATCGAGAAAACAACATTGGGCGGAAGTGTGTCGTTGACCTTTCAGGAGAGATGGGTGAGGGGGGGGAGGTGGGTCGTAAAAATGCGCACGCCATGACTAAGCGTCGGCCTTTCCCGCGGTTTCGATTTGTGCACAAGAATCGCCCAATCGTGCATCCGGCACGACCGATAGGCCCAGTACTTTGATCTGCGATTTGGTTTGGTGTGGGGTAGTTGTATTGTCCCGAATCGAAGTAGCTCCAAGAGGTTCCAGTTGACAACCTTATTGGCGCTTCTAGCTCTCATTGGCCTCTTGACAGGCATAAAAATATTTGGCGGATTCCGATTGGGAAGAAAATATAAGCAGTATAAGTAGTGTGCCCTATTTGAGTTTGATCTCTATTTTGGCTGATCAATTGAGTTATCGATCGACTCAGAAAACGAGTGTCTCAACTCACCTCTGGTAAACTTATCAGGTGACTTAGACCTAATTTTAATCGCTTTGTTGTGGTGTTACTTGGTCCGAAACGTTGGACAGGCAGCGCAAACGGAAGCCCATAATATTGTCGTAAATTTGAATCATCGTTTCAAGCACAAATAGACGAGAGATTTGGCACTGCAGTAATAAGTTACAATTAATAGCTCTCTAATTATCCTCTCGTAACCTTCGCTAATACAATAAGAGCGCACCTTCGATTGCCACTTTCGTAAGGTGGTTTTTTTACAGACTAGGAACTCATAAATCCCCGAAACATCGCGTATTGGGCCTTCTATCCAGAGCGCCCGCCAAACGAGAGTTTTTCACGTTCAGAGCGTCTGTGTACCAATTCCCCAAAGAATGCCACAGTTACTTGACCGACGTACATACCTGAACGGCCAGATTTCTCATCAGCCGTGTGCGCGCACGCAAATGTGCTTTTCTTCCGATTCTGGGGATGTGCATTTGTGTGTGTGAGATCCACTGGCGCCTACAAAATTGGCACGCACGTGCGCAATCACGCACGCACGCACGTACACAATTTCGGACGAACCGCGGTATCCTTTGATCTTGCATGCTGAGGTGCGGAGGTGCGCCCGTAGGTTGCGTTAGTCACTCCCCAACCATCTATTCCTTTTCGTGTGTGTTTACACTGACCAAGACGAAGAATCCTTTAGGAAATAGTAGACCGCGACATGATTGAAATTCGAGACCCCCGCGTACAGACCTGTCGGCATTGTGGCGTGTTAAGGGATGCCTAGACCACACGTTCTGGGCTCTGATTGAATTGTACCCAGAAGGGGCCGATAACCTCAGCTTGTGGGTCGACTTTGGGCGCTATGGTATGCAACCTTGCTTGTGTTCACGAGCTGTGCGCGCTGGAAACGAACAAGACAGAACGCGTGTTTGTGTGGGTCAGAATTGGGAACCCATTTATAATCATCGCCAATGGGCATGGACGCGGCGTTTGGAGTGTTTTTGGCGTTTGGAGGGATGCTCGCGCGCATTACATCGCTGCACCCTCAATGTTTTCCTTGAAGAAGGAAAGAGAGGAAGATATCCCCCTTCCTACTGTGGACATCGCCGAGGGAAGCCGCAAATAATTATCCATTCCACTGTTTCCTGTGCTCAATTAATTCAATAATTCCAGACCAATTGAATCAGAGGAGGGTGCGTAGAAAAATTGACTAAAAACGACTGGAACTTCAAAGGGAATTGATAAACTTTACGAGGCCGCGGACCTTTCCAGCGCCCATCAAAATTGCCGCCAATAAATAATTGTAAACGACGAATGAATGATGCCAGGTGTTGAACGTCGCGTGTTACTCTAAGGCTCGCAGTGGTTTGATGACTGTTGGACAAGTATGGAGACGCATTAAGCACTGGCGAAGCTGATTGGCTAGTAGACTTAAATGTGCTGCGATATTCGCACATGTAAATGTACTCTTTTTAGCCCCACATTTCCTCTTTTCGCAAACGGCGTTATCCGTTTCCACGAGGCGAGGTCATCAAATAAATAATAATAATCACAATTTTGAAACCGTTCCACAGGGACTGTATAAATGTTTTATGATTGGCAAATGTATGCCCGAAAAACACTAAATTCATTCGTATTTTGCTAATTTTAAAGTTGCTGACATCTCCTCGCATCTCCATGACTCCTTGGACTACCTACGTCTCCTCCCAACACCCTTCACCATAACACGGATCCAACAACAACGAAAACGACGACCCAAATTCGACACCACATCGACAACCAACAAAGGGGTGCGTCTATCAGTTCGCTGTTTCTACAACCTCCTCTTAAAAATTCTCCCAGAGGATAACATTGCTTCATGGCTGTTTCCATGAATATTCTTTGAAATATTCGATTAGTTGCGTCCCCAGTGGCCCTCCTCCTCCTCCTCCTCCTCCTCCTCCTCCTCCTCCTCCTCCTCCCTCCTCCTCCTCCTCCTCCTCCTCCTCCTCCTCCTCCTCCTCCTCCTCCTCCTCCTCCTCCTCCTCCTCCTCCTCCTTCCTCCTTCCTCCTCCTCCTCCTCCTCCTCCTCCTCCTCCTCCTCCTCCTCCTCTTCATTCTCCCCCTCCTGCTCAATACTTTTTGCTTACATTCTACCACAAAACTTTAATTCATGTATTTCAACCTTATAATATCACCAATCGATGCCTTTGCTGATCAGTTCTCCTGTCAATTGGTTGGTATGGATGGACACCTATGTCGAGACATTTCCCCACAGCTTGTCACTGCAGATGTGGTCCCTGTAAACCACGGAGTGTGTGATTCACACCGGCCATACAATGCAGTTAATTGTGCGCACTTGCTGATATTTATAGTACACACTAGAGAGCCACTCCTTTCTTTTAAATGTCACGTCATCACCATACTTGGTGCACAGCTATTTAATTTGTTTGGCGTGATTAGCTTATTTAATAATCTTTCGTAATTGTTTTAGTCCTATGTCCTGCAAGTGCAATTCCGCCTTCACCTCCTCACACCAATTGGAGCCGTACAGATTAAAGCCAAAAAACCCAGGTAGCGTGTCTTTAAACTTCATTGCATTTTCCAGGTTTAGCCGTTTAAAAGTTCGTATATGTCTCAGTAAAGGGACCTATAAAACATATTTCCAAATTGTTTATGTCAAAAATCATAAATTCCCAGGAAAAAAACTGACACGAGCGCGCGCACATTACACTAAAATAAAACTATAAGATACCGCCCTGCATTCTGATTGGCTGCTGATTTGCCTGAGCCGGAAAAACCATTATCCTCACCACATTTGGGCAGCCTCAAATCCGGATTTATGCTTTGAATTTTGTATTCCAACATTTTGACACCCAAAATCGACCAGTCTTTAATTAAAAATCAATATTTGAAAAGAATTTTAACCAATTTGGAAGAC
The DNA here is from genome assembly GCA_028672205.1 of Proteocephalus fallax. NCBI lineage: Eukaryota > Metazoa > Platyhelminthes > Cestoda > Proteocephalidea > Proteocephalidae > Proteocephalus > Proteocephalus fallax. The sequence goes on from JAPUBX010000809.1 coordinate 41,585, forward strand.
ATTCAACTTCGCTTAACCTCCAGTGTTGACCTCATTTTATATTTAAATTTAAAAAAACCAGATGAAGCCTGTGCGTCGCACGATTGCGCTGTAATTAGTCCAAATTGGCGAAGAATATGCCTCCTTTTCCAACTGGCTTTCTAAGGTTTATCTGATCCATTTCGGGTTCACCGATGATTTGAAATTTCCATTCTGATTCCTAGCGGCGGAAGAAAGAAGCAGGTGTATTGGCCATTTGGGGGCCAAAAAAGCATTTTTACATCCCTCGGAAACATGTTATGGCAGAGATGTTGTTCGTGGACCAGTGACATATCCGTTGGTATTTAACTGCCCTTAAACCGGGTTATATTCGCCAACACATTGAATTACCTTCCTGTGGCAAGCACAAACTGGCTCTCTTCTTACATTCCGGCGACAATTAATCACTGGGCGTTACAATATCAATCAAGTTGTCATTTGGACACCAAAAGCAAACCCCACGATTTGTCTCAGCTAACACAGGGTGTTGTTTACGAAGAGGCCTCGCTTTTCGTTCAAATATGTTCAAATATATTTCCTAAAAGTCGGGTATTCTGCGGTTGGTGATAATAAATTCAATCGATTTCTGAGTTGCATAGTTTAAAGATCAACAGACATATCGACCCATCAGGATACCCATTGTTCAGATTGTTCTCCAATTCTGCGCTGAATCGTATGCGAACTGCAAGTTTTGCTCCAATGGGTTGCTTCATGGACGTTATGCTTCTGTGTGGCGAATCTATGTTTGCCTACAGAACAATAAAAATAATTGTAGCGGCTTTAGTGAGGTCACGAGGACCAAAACTTTTAATATATAACAAGACAGCATAACACGTACTAGATACGACAATTGTCTTTTAGTTCATGCTTCACCTGCTCTGGTGATACTAAAAATCGGGACAAATAGGGAATGACCGAATTGAGATATGCCGCCGTTCTTGTGGGCATTGAACGGTATAGCCTACGCATTGGTCGAAGAGATTTACACTTGGATAAAATTGAAAATAGGGGATGGGAGGGGTCACTTAAATTACGAGCAGCGATTAGTGAAGTGGCGTTGAACGATTATTTCTTGAATGGAGAGGATAGGCAGGCTACTAGAAAACGAGATTATTTTAAAAAGACTACGAATGATTACAAATTCAGAACATTTAAGGTCGGTGGAAATTACTGGGGAACAATATACAATAAGTCGAATTATACAGTCATGGACAAAGGTTTTTATGCGGCTAGAGCTTAAACCAAGTCTCCTGAACCGGCGAACTAAGTAACAGAGGCGACGACATTTACCGAAGACGGCATCCACATTATCACTCCATGGAATTTAGATTTTGAGCTCGAGCCGAAATTATGGAATGAAGAGATTTCAGGAGTGTCAACATCGGCTCTCAAGGAAAATGTAATGTAGATGCATTTGATGCATTCATCAGAAGACCACTCGAGTGCCTCAGTGACTGCCTGCCCGAGCTGTTGAGAATCACCTTGCATCAATATTCCCCTCAAAACGGACTTTTGGTTCCGAATGTTGACTTATTTTGTTTCTCCATATTTTTTCAGCGTCTTCGGAAGCGATGTGGACTACTCGACTCTGTTCTTCAAAAAACGAAACGGTTCGCTTTCTGAGGTCGAGTCGAACGTGAGTGGTTGGCAGACTATTTCCCCGATATTGAGGCGACAAATAGGATGACGCCGCCAACATTAGCCGTGCAATTCAAGAGACAAATCCATTATCCAACGAGCACCAATCTGTTTAGGTTGTAAAGATGCGTTTTCGACGAATTACCTATCGGTTTCCAAACAGAGCCCATTGGTTGTTGAAAGGGTACTCGGCCAGCGATCCTTTCGGTTGAAACACGCGTCAAATGGTTCTCTTCAACCCATAAAAAAGTGCGCTGGATTCAAATATCCGTGAACTTCGCCCACTCGGTCGATTATATTGCTCGAAATGATCATAAAACAGATATATCACCAAAAATGATCCTTAAAAGGAACAGAAGATGCTGGTTCAGATAGTTATCTCTCCACAGAACTACAGCATCCCTGGTGGGTTCCTGCACTGAACCTTCCTGGTTCGAGCCCTGGTAAAGACCAGACCGTAGATTATGAGAAGAATCCCAGCTGTTTGGCGGGGGGGGGGTGGTCTATGCTATCAACTGGACACTCAAATCGCACGGAATGGATCTCCAAGATGCCGCGTGCGTCAGCGGCCACACACCGGTGTCAAACCGCTTGATGAGAGGACCAAACCAGATGATGTCTGATCGACGATGCCAGCTCATTTTCACGCAGGAGATGACTGCTCACCTCCGAGGGCATTATTTGAAGACGCGTCGAACAGGACTGCCGATTCATTGATTTCAGTGGATGCTTCGTTGAGTAATCCTGATAAATGCGACTCTTCGGCAATTAAATCGAAATCGTTTTCCACCGCGGATCTCGACGCCCTCAGCTGCCGGTCAAATTAATTTGCATCAAATTAACATGAAAAACTCGCCCAGGACTTTACATTGCGTGTGGGAGGCGGCACCACTTAATTCTTCAACAAAAACAACGCGGCTTCGCCATTCATTAATCGTGTAAATCTGGATTCGTTTTAGAAAAAAGAGGACTGTTTCTACACCGGGGTGGTGGAATCTGCCGAGAATTCGTCGTACGTTGCAGTGGATACTTGTGCCGGTCTCAGGTTAGTTAAAGATGGCATTTGTTTTGGAATCAGACACATTTTCCTCCTTGCAATCTATATAAGTAATGGTAAGCGCTCTGTCAAGGTCACGATGATCAAAACGTCCAGCAAACGAAACAATATAATTAACGATATGGAAAGTTTCTTTTATTTCCCGTTTTACCAGCTCGGGTGAAAATAAAATTCCGGACAAATAAGGAATCACCGAATTGCAATATGCCGCAATTCTTGTAGGTATTGAACGGTATAGCCTACGCTTTGGTCGAAAAGATTTACGCGTAGACGAACTTGAATATAGGGTTGTTCGAGGGTTCAAATAATATACGAACAGCGTGGAGTTTACAGCTATTGAAGTGGCGTTGAACGATGGAGAGCATAGGCAGGCCTCTAGACAATGAGATTATTTTAAAAAAGCCCAAGAATATTTGAGGCAGGGCAAATTACGGGGGAACAATATACAATGATGGAATAGTACATGCGTTGACAAAGGTTTTTATAGGGTTTGAGCTCACCCACAGTCTCCTGAACTGCCGAACTAAGTAACAGAGGCGACGGTCTCTTGGAATCATGCGGGGACTATTTAATTTCGATTTCATTGAATTAAAGAGTGCAATCGTGCCACAGTTTGTTTAAAGTGGTCCTATTGTCTGGCCAATTACCAATGGCGTGAGACCCGTGTCTGTCAAGCAAATTGCGATCAGTCCCCGTAATTTTCGATTTTTCAACTTGGATTCTGAACCCTGTTCTCTTCAGAGGTGCAATCGTCCTCCAGACAACGACCTTTCTCATTCTGCCACTCCCTTGTCCTAAATGCGAACCCCAAACCGCGCCGCATGTTGTTCTTCCATGGAAGCCGTCTATCATTGCCCAGAGTAAGTCCCTGTCAGGCATCTATTTCTAAACCGTCGTTTTTCGACTTCTGTCACCACCAATCGCGACTTGTTTTGTGCCTCGGTCAACTGATTCGTGCCACGCGATGGCAAATTACACGAAGCTGCACTGTAGGAAGACTACTGTGGTTGGTTGTCTGCAATCTTTTACTAATATTGTAATGGGATTGTTTTATTTAAGAGAGAACCACCTGAAAGCGTTTCAGGGTATTCATCCGTTAATTACTTTGTCGTTTTCAACTTTTCCATAAGTTCAGGAACCTCCCCCCAATAAAAGAGGAGTTCTAATGGTAAATCCTTCACCAACTGTCTGTGACTTTCACGCTAAGGTTGATGAAACGAAATGGTTCAAAAACATACCAAATTGTTGATGTAATCCCCATTCAATCTTCCTTCTTCCACCAAAGATGCGTCAATGAGAACCTTCTGGAATCCGGTTGACTTGATGGCGTTGTTGCAACCGACCAATAATCAGCAGATGTCTATTGAAATGGACACAATACACACGATATTGATGGAATTTATTGTCGATGACAGTCTGGTACGTAGTGTATGAATGAATCGCAATTTTAGTTCGCGTATTAACCAATCAGTTACTCGGTATTGCATGGGTGATTCAATGTTCGTTTAAACCAATGATCGATCGATTAAAATAGATCTTTTGTATTGCAGTTGCGTGCTCTTGGAGGGAACTTTGCCAACGCGGTCAGATATGCAGGCTCGATTGTCAATCTGGCTAACCTGGTAAGCCATTTTGGTTTAATTTCTTCGCCTTTAAAAATTCATAAATCGCACAACATCCTGGTTTGAAAACGCAGGTTCTTAAATACATGCTTCAGCTGCTAAAAAATGTTCAAAATATTTGGCGTTTTCTTGTCCCCAAAGTTTTACAATCCGCCAACACCTTTTGGTCGTGTTAAATATTTAACGTTCATAGGCATTCGACTAGCGTTTTTTCTAGTTTGGTATTCAACCGAGAGTTACTCGGTAGTCGTCAGTTTTCGTCATTCTTATTATTATTATAAGTGACTCATTCTGCGTGAGTAATAATCATATTATACAATCTCGTTGTTTAAAAGGTCCCCTTGCGACTAATTTTCCGATAACCTGATATTAATGTGTGCGCCCTTTTGATTGAATTGATAACGACTAGTACAGGCTGGATTAGAGTTCCACGGTAACTCATAGTAACGGCAACCTTTTTATGCAGAGCATTATGGCGCCAGCACACGCATAAATTCTGCGTTGAAGCGGTTTAGACGTCCACGATAACCTTTCACATTGTTCATCCGATCGTGATTGGAGCGTTTAAATTCGTAGCGCATTTACAGAGGACCCCTTCCCTGAAACATGATCAGATCAGCGGCGTGTGTCCGACGGGCGAGTTCAAGGCGAAACCATTTTGATGATTATGACGATGACGACCGTGGTTTTTCCTTGTTTAGAATTATCGTGACCTCCCTGTGAAGCTGGTGCTTCTTCGCACTCAGATCTGGAACCTCGGTGACCGTTTTTCCAACAGGTCTTCCAGCATCAAGGCCACCCTGAACAGTGTTCAGCGATACCGCGCAGAGCAAAACAACGCCGCAGACAATTTGCCCCTAGAGTCCCTACAACGGGCCAAGCGCGATCGAGACGTCGCCTTCGTCGATTCTTCACCAGGTCAAGCACAGCATGCCTCGGGAAAGGCCGATATCGTGGTTCTGCTAACGTCTCGTGCTGACGGAGCAGGCTTCGACGAGGGAATCGACTATCTCGTCATTCCTGGAACAATCTGCACACCCAGGGCAACGGCGGTCGTTCGTGTGAGTTCAATTGCGACAGACCAACACCGCGCCATCCGAACTAATTCATTTTATACGTCACACCCAAGAGCGCCGTTGCTTGAGCGGTCATCTCCTATTGGAGGACGAGGGGGCATCGTGTATGTCGCCATTTTTATGATGTTCGAACTTGAAAAACATTTACCTAATCAGTCCGCCAGGGTCTGATCGCAATCGTCGTCGAAGAATTCTACATTGCCTAGTATACCGAGGATATGAGGTGTCTGGAAGCGATGACGGGAACTATAAACTCGGCGTCTTCTGGCATTCAAACATTTCCATTTGCAAACATTTAATTACCCCAAAGAACACCTCCAATTCTCCATGTACGACGAATTGTGTTTTTCGGCTATTTTCAGGAAACATTTCATGTTTCTCACCGTGCTTTGTCCGAACTCTTCCAGGATTGGCTCGTTTTTTATGCCCAGCTTTTCACGTTCCGAATTCTCCTTGAATCTCGAAGATCTTGTTTGTTTTCCTATAGAATAAACCACCATTGGGGCCTAAACCGAGTCCGACATTCAAAAAGTCTGGATCATCTCCAGCCTGAACGCTTCCGAGACTGATTACAGCTCACAGGAAATAAAGTAGAACGACAGTTGGGTGATGCCGGTTTTCTAATCTATATAAATCACAAGGACTGTTATTTTATAAATCAACCCGCTGTTCCATGTGATTAATACGAACGGTCACAGCTATTTACTTAATCTGCAACGCGTTTTTGTTCCAGACGAATGTGTCAGAACTTGAATTTCGCGTGTCTCGTCTCGTCTCAAAGTCGGTGGCCGAAATCCTGGGAATTCAGTCATTCCCCTGTCCAGAAATGTACACGTAAGTAATTGAGGAGGATTCTAACCTCTAATGCGGTGTTTGTCAAGTTTCTCGGGAATCTGTTTACAAGTGGCCGCGTCCCACGTGTCACCCGACTTGGACTCAAACCCGTTGGCATATCACGATGAATTGGAAGTTATTTGCCGAAACTGGAACGTGTGTGTATGTTGAGAAGGGAAGATGTCGCCGGAGTCTAATCGACTTGAGAGTAAGACAACTTAGGGTCTGTGCGAAGCCTCCTGTGTTAAGGGATGGAGTAAGCTGACTCACAGAGGAGAATCATTACGTTGAAAGATGACGACCGCTCATGTACCTTGGAGTTTGACCAGACTACGCAAACCCCGAGTGACAAGCGATTGCAATTTTCGTTCATTAAGTTGTGACAACCGCGAAGTCTTTTCGCGTGGCGACGTCTCAAGGCTTCGTCTGGCTCTTCTCAGTGGAATGTCTGCCTGTCTGCGACCGACTGACCTTCAGGCAAGTCAACGTTTTCTATTCACAGCGCCTCTCGAAAGGCGACAGACCTCTTCGAATTACTGATGATTATCGATCTCTTCAACTGAGCAACACCGATGGATAATGTGTTTGCTCGAAAATGATTTTAAACAAGGAGAGCCATCACGAGAACGGCAAATATCCCCTTCTCCCCGATAACATCGGCGACCGTTTCCACAACGCATCTATTTGAACGGTTACACGCTCGTTAAATAATCCGCATGTTCAACTAAACATAATTTCGTTTCTTGTCTGCATTGAACGTTAAGTCGTTTTTCCTGGAGTCTAACAACTTTAAAAGTTGACAACGAGTAAACAAGACATTTCCCAAAGCACATCTTCAACGTCCTCCCAATTCACGCTGCATTCTTCGTGGTAGTAGCAGTTGGGGTTTTTTTTATTAAAATTCAAATTAATCATTCATTTTGAATGCGAAATCATCATTTGTTTTGTGATATATATAGAAGAGAGTATACTATGTATGCGTGATAAACAATATATCGGAAATGTCCCCTGCGTGCAAGCTTGCAAATGCAGATACCGTTGGTGTTAAATCGTCCCGGCTGTTCAACTCAAATTATCTCTGTTGTCAGAGAAATCATTGAAGAAGATACATTGATTGAAGACAAAAAATCTTCGGCGAAAATCCATAATTTGAAGACAGATGACGATTTCCCATTGAAATTTGTGTTTAATTTGAATTTTAAAAAACGAAACATTAATTTGTGGAGCTAGAAATAGTCGCAGTGGTATTATTAGTGGTAATAGTAGCAGTAGTGGCGATCCATTTTGTAGTAGTTGTTGTTGTTACTGTTAGTGGTGGTAATAGAAGGATGCAAACTGGCTGTACTGCCACCGAAAGGGTTTTTCTTGATTTCTGGAGATCCGGTTTCAGGAGCGAGAATCGCTGCGCACAGACACCTGCGGAAACGGTCTGGTCGATCGCGGCGAGGAATGTGATCCGCACCAGCTTCCCACCAGTAACCAGGGCATAGGCGTCAGCTTCCAGCCAGGCAACCCCTACACGGACTTGAGTCGCGACGGCGGCGTCCAGGTATCGTCGCCCGCCTCCTCCTCCTCCTCTTCCTCGTCCGGATGCTGTGACCCCATGACCTGTCTTGCCGACACCACGGCCGTCTGTGTCGATGGCGCCTGTTGTCGGGGTTGCCAACTGGTTGCCAGGGGGAGACTGTGCCGGCCGGCGCGGGATCAGTGTGATCTGCCCGAGTTTTGCTCCGGCAAAGAGGTACGCCTTCTTCTATCCCAAAACGAGTTTCTCTACTTCGTACACGAGTAGGCAGGTAGATGCTAGCCAACCCCCGGTAAACCGTCCGACGTATCAGGTGATTTATTTGCGGGAATTCAAACCGTCTCCGTGTTTCCTGTGGGTCTCCACAAATCCCGTAACGAAGCGTCGAATTCGAACGAAATATACTAATTTAAGCTTGTTTACACGTCATTTACTCTAGAGTGTCCAACAGGAGTGAATACGACTAGAGGGCATAGCTTGGTGAATTTAAACACACCAACCAATCAATTTCAAATAATCTGCATTAATAGTTTTGTTCTTTAAAAAAAGTTGGCACGCAATAAGCCGCGCCTCATTTAAACAAAACGTAAATCCAATTAAAGCTTATTGTAAACATTCAGGATGGTTTCAACAAATATAATTATATTTGGTTGAACTGTCTGAAATAAATAATATCGGCGATCCGGTTAATTTACACTTTGACTCCTTCCTTCTTTAAATTAATTTTCACAAGCGGGCCAATTAGCTTTGTATTTAAAATTGGTATTGTGTGGAGTATCTATTTATTTTTTAACACACAAATTTTAATTGTTCAATGTAACTTGAACTAACCCTTTGAATAAATTTCACGTGGCTGACCTTTGGTGTAGAAAATGCCTTATTTGTGGAATACCTCACCTGTGGTGTAGAATTCTGGCCAAATTCGTTTAACCATCAATTATGCATGGATTGTAAACTTTCGATCTATTGTTTTACTGTCTCGAGACGGAATTACCCACCTCTGATCGCACTTATTCTACAAATCTGCATTGGTGGTTTTTTTATGGCGTGCAAATAGATCATAACGCCGACATTTCCGATTTCCCGATCAATAGACATCCAGGATCAGCTCACGGGGTGAATCACCACACGACCGCAGAATAAAAAGGTTGGTTGCATAGTTGGACCGAAATCGTTCCCAAAGGTCGGCAATTGGGAGTCATTAATCATCAGAAATGTCACCGGCCTTCCACTTCTACTACTACTACTACTACTAATCCTACTACTAACACCCCCACCCCTCAAATCGTAACCATGCCTTGGCTTCACTGTTGCCGGCATTTTGTGTACGTTTGGTAGCACGTGAAAGAAAATTTTTGTTTGAATTGCTGGCTAGTTATTCTTGCACCCAGGGCCATTTGCCCCGAACATTTTAAATCAATGCATAGACTTCCGAAAACCCCGTTTATTGCTCGAAATCATGAGATGTGTTTAAATGTTTGACAAGTTCACCACTGGAGAACGGGGCTTCGTGAGATTAGTAGAATGCGGAGCAGTCGCGTCCAGTTGAATGGGAATTGACAAGAATATAATGGGAATGTGTAAGGGAAGCTACTAATAAGTGCCATAACGATTAAAAAATGAACTACAAATATCTCTTGACGCTGCAGGCCGAATGCCCGTCGGACATCCACCTTGAAAACGGCATGCCTTGTCGAGCCGCTGCCACAAGTGAGACAGAACAACTCAGAGGGGAGGAGGCCCTTTGCTACGAGGGTCGATGTCCAACGAGAAGCAGTCACTGCCGGGCTCTGTGGGGACCCAACGCGCGTGCCGCTGACGACTTCTGCTACGCAACGATGAATAAGAACATCGATTCGGCCTGTGGGGAGGGCTCCATTTGCGAAGAGGAGTAAGTTACGTGTGTTTTTTGTGTTTTCCTTCAGTTATGGAGAACGACAATGTGTAGCAATGGCAATTCCATCAGCGCCACCCGACCTGTTGGCGACGAAAGACAGAGGGTTTAAAGATCAGTGTCTGACCGGCGTCAAACGTGGACGAACCGACGACGTTGCATTCCTGGCGCTGTGACTGGCCCATCGTTGCGATAGAGAGACTGGGCGTAGTGAAGACGTTCTTTTCCAAACACGTTGCACTCGAGTAGGGGTATCTCCGAATCGCTGGATTCAGCCGCTGTAACACAAAAGCTTTGTTTTACTACCTCTAGAAACACAATGTGTGGACTGCTCCACTGCCAGGGCGGTGCCGATGAACCCCTTCCGGTTGAAGCAAGATCGCTGCACTTCTTTAATCTTCGGACCCAACACGAGAAGACCAAAGTGCAGTGCCAGTAAGCATTTTTAAAACCTTGTTGAAGTCTCTTAACTCCGCTCCCTTCCGCTAACTGAGTTCCTTACACGTATTACCTGATAAATTTCAGTATCAATAAGGTATTCGACTATTGATTGAGTGTACCTCATTTGGCATATTCCACTGCTAAGCGGATCGATAATTGAATGTGAACACAACTCACGACCACGGAATCCACGGAGGGGATCAGGTCACTCCTCGAAACGCACAGGCCCCTCTCTACTCTTCACCTCAATCGGAGTTTACACGACATCACCAGCTTCTTCAGCAGTGGCGCGAGAATCGAGAATTCGCACAAAAGCCACGTAGTTCGTCACTTTTACTAGGCATCTAATCATCCGGTGTTCTATCTCTCTGTCTTTCTAGATATGTTGCAAGCACCCACAAATTCAGTTATGTTCCAGAGGGCGCTTCTTGTGATGACGGACGTTTTTGCTTCCATAAAAGATGCATAAAATCCACAGCAATCGCCGTTCATTCCAAATGCCCCGTGGGAGACTATACACCACAAACAGAGGGTCCAGTTGAGGTTGAATTCATCCACCCAGCTGTAAAAAGAATTCTCCCCACGATACGATCGAATATCACCTGCTCCGGTCGTGGTGTACGTTTTCTCTACTAATTTATGTTTTGTGTACTTTGAACGATTTCAGTAGCAATTATTTTACAATTTAGATTTGTACGAACGGTGCTTTTTGTCTCTGTCCACCGGGGTGGTATGGACATTCGTGTGCCCAAACCCGCCCCAATAATGACCCCACAAATGGGTCAACAGTGATTGCACGACTGCCTATTCACCAATCCTCAGTTTATCCCGACGCTGATATTGCTGGATTGATCTGGATGTACTTAAAAGCAATGGACAAAAATCCCGGTTCGTAATGTCGTTTCCCGAAGTTTTTTTTTATAATTTCACCCAGTGGTTGCCCTTTAAAACAAATATCGGTTAATTTGTTCTTTTTTGTAGAAGGAATTACTGAACCTGCGCCGATGAACACTGTTTATATGATTTCAATACTCGCAGTTGTTATTTGTTGCGTCATTTTCTGTCTGGTTGGATTTATCTTCGTTTATCGGTGAGTCGAACTTAGCAACTTAGTTGTTTTAAACAACGAATTCACAGCCTTCTTCAAAATTCGAATCGACCGACCTGGAGGCTGTGGTGTTGCAGAAACTGACTGTGTCATTTAGAATTCAACCAACCCAGTTCCAGGCGTGGCCGTTGCTTTGGTCAAGTGGTAGAATTATGTATCAGACACTTCTACGGAGAGCCAAACCTGGAAAAATATTCTCTGGAATCTTCATGCTAAAACGTTCACAAAACCGGTTTGCCCTCGAACAAAAAATAGCTTTTTTATAACAAAATGAGAAATCCCTAAACCAATCAAGTTTTAGGAATATTAACCGTTTAGCCGACATAGCCTATACACGTGTAAACTGAAGCTTAATTCAATCGGGCTAAAAAGAAGGATAATTTTAAATCACTCGCAAATCTCAGCATGATGATTGGCTGATTGAAACTGATATTAGTTCAAGCAAGTTTCATTTAAACACATGTTTTGGAAAACCGGGACCATTTAATCGATATTGACAAGATATTAGTTTACAAATCGTTTGTAAATGCTCCAGAGGAATTTCCACAATTGATGGAAACCCCGTAACATTTGATTTTGAATTAATGCCCTCCCTACTTATATCGGACACTTCTACGGGGGACCAAACCTAGAAAACTATTCTCTGGAATCTTCATGCTAAAACGTTCACGAAACCGGTTTGCCCTCGAACAAAAAATAGCCTTTTTATAACAAAATGAGAAATTCCTAAAACAATCAAGTTTTAGGAATATTCACCGTTTAGCCGACATAGCCTAGACACGTGTAAACTGAAGCTAATTTGGCTAAAAAGAAGGATAATTTTAAATCACTCGCAAATCTCAGCATGATGATTGGCTTATTGAAACTGATAATAGTTCAAGCAAGTTTAATTTAAACCATTTTTTCGGAAAACCGGGGCCATTTAATCGATATTGACAAGATATTAGTTTACAAATCGTTTGTAAATGCTCCAGAGGAATTTCCACAATTGATGGAAACCCCGTAACATTTGATTTTGAATTAATGCCCTCCCTACTTATATCGGACACTTCTACGGGGGACCAAACCTAGAAAACTATTCTCTGGAATCTTCATGCTAAAACGTTCACGAAACCGGTTTGCCCTCGAACAAAAAATAGCCTTTTTATAACAAAATGAGAAATTCCTAAAACAATCAAGTTTTAGGAATATTCACCGTTTAGCCGACATAGCCTATACACGTGTAAACTGAAGCTAATTTGGCTAAAAAGAAGGATAATTTTAAATCACTCGCAAATCTCAGCATGATGATTGGCTGATTGAAACTGATAATAGTTCAAGCAAGTTTAATTTAAACCATTTTTTCGGAAAACCGGGGCCATTTAATCGATATTGACAAGATATTAGTTTACAAATCGTTTGTAAATGCTCCAGAGGAATTTCCACAATTGATGGAAACCCCGTAACATTTGATTTTGAATTAATGCCCTCCCGTTACTTGTCTAGACGACGCACCCTCGAACGTCGCAACTTCCACTACGGCAACGGCTCCGGCAGTTCCGTCAACCGCAAACTCCACGAGGTCTCCGTCTTCGGCTCCCCCGGTGCCCCCGAAGGTCAACAAGCCAACGGCAGCGATTCCATGTGTCTCTGCAACCGAAACTCGCGCCCTGAACGCTCGTCGCTGGACGACATGGAACTGGGCTACAACTCCTCGCGTCACGCATCTCGTTCGCGACGTCGCCGACGTTGTGGCAGCTCCAAGGGAGGCCGCGACAAGGGAGGGGGCAGAGACCACGGAGCGAGTAGTGGCGACAGCCTTCAAGCCGGCACAAACGGGACGGAATCCGGGCCCGAGTTGGGCAGGACTAACGAGGCCGGAGACGAGAGTCTGAAGGACGGGTCATCCAAGAGCGGCGGAGGCGGCTACTGCGAGCGGATCATCAAGTTTGGCTCCATGCCGTCCTACAGGTGCGAGGGAGCCTCTCAGGTCTGCGCGGTTTGTTGTTGTTTGCATTTTAGTAAGCGCTCGTCGATTTTTTGTCTTCAGGGAAGACAAGATGAAGCGGGAGAAGTTGGCGGGGACGAAAAAGTCGCCAAACTCCTCCACAGTTGAGACGGCGGTCGTCTCGGCAGCGTCTCCCGTTGCCTCTAACAAACTCCAGTCGTCGTCGCCTCCTCTACCCCCCTCATCGATTACTCCATCGGATCGCCTCCCCAGCAACACCAGCCTCCCCTTCCCTGGCAGTCCCCGCAATTCATCCCGCAGATGTACCTGGGGAACAACGCCATGGGAGGAGGGAGTATGGTTCCAGTTACGTCCGTCGGTGTATCCCAGGCGGAATGGTTTACGCCCACACCGCCCCCACCTCCGCCGCCCCCTCCGCTTCAACTGACTACTACTGAAATGCCGCTGGTGGTAGTGAGTAGTAGCGAGCAGATGGTTCAGCATGTGGCGCCGTTTTACGTGATCAATCAAAAGGCCGTGGCACCCGCGTCACTTGGCAGACGTGTCATGACCGGCTCGGCGATTTCGTGTGAGGAAAAAGATGTAGGTTCTTGCTCAACGGTTGTGACGCTGTTGTATGATGTATCTGTGAAGAGTCTTTGAATTAAGGCGAATCAGACCGGTTCCCCAGTGGCCGGCTTGTGTTACTTGACCAATCGATAGACCAGGGGTGCGACTCCTTTATTTTCAAGCGGAGGAACTTCGATTTAAGATAACCATAAGTCTTCTCCCCATGACCCAGGGCACCCACGTGACCTCGATAGCACGCGATAACTCATGGCGACAGCCGGAAAAGGGAATTCTCAAGAACAAGCACGAAGGGGGTGGCGAAGGAGGCTGCAAGAACGCCGTTGTCAACACCGCCCAAAACGGCACTCCATCTTCCAACGGGGCGTCTGCCAAGACACGCCGCAGTCGTGGTGGTCGCAGACGCCGTCGATGCTCGTCCACCGAAGAATCAGACTCCGAGGAGTTCGACTCCTCCACGTCGAGCAACGGTTCCAGTTGCCAGGGATCGCCCAGCGGGGATACAAGCTCCGCGGATTCGACGGGCAGCAGTTCCTATAGTACAGACGAGACCGACGAGATCAACAACAAGGCCGGTGGAGACGTTTCTGATTCGGCGAGTACTTGCTCCACGGCCCTGGAGGGCAGTTTACGTGGCGACGATGGAGAGGCTACCGGCAAAAGGAAGAGGTGTCGACATCGCGTGAGTCTGGTAGCAGCAGAAACTATAAATTATAATAATCATTGCTAATATAACTAAATTCGAAGCATAGAACCTGGAGCCGCGTTGGCGTTGCAGAGAATTTAGTCTGGCAGTTCCGACAAAAACGGCGAAAACGATGTCTACTCTGACAGACTCGTCAGGACCAATATTCCATTCAAAGAGGGTAGATTAGAACTTCTTCGGCGTCTTATCTCTCTTCAATGATGTCCGCTTGGTGTTGCAGCGGTTGCGGGTTTTTACAGTTATTGATCAGCCAAATATGTACCTATGGACAATCGGCCAAATTGGGCACTTTAAACATCATTTTCAGCACAACCATGGCCTCAAGCATCATCACCATCATCGCTGTAAGAAGCACCGGAGTGGCAGCCGTCGAAGTAGCCATCATCATCATCACCACCACCACCACCGCCGTCCGCGGAATCCGAGCAGCTCCACGACTGGGGATTCACTCTCCAACACCAAGTCGACCAATAGCGAGACGACGACGACGACGACGTCGACAACGACAACGCCGCCGACGAACACGACACCTGAAACCTCTTCGGGATCATCGCCTTGCCACAGGAGGTCGCATCGTCGAAGACGTGTCAAGTCGTCCTCCAGCCGACGATACCGCCTGGCTGAGAGCGACGCTGACAGCAGTCTGGCCAGTGGAATACCCATTCAGGACCAGAAGGTGCCGACGATTCTCTGCAACGCCGGCCAACAGACCGACGAACTCGGCCTTATCGGAGGCGAGCTTGGCATTCATTTCAACCAGGGAACGAAGGGTAGGTCCACGGATCCAACCAATAGCAGCTTACTACAGAAATTCGACGAAATTCCCAGTAATTTTGACGGCAGTAGTATGGTAGACTTGGTTTTGATCGGTGTCGGCAAGATCAATTATTGCAGACGAGGACTTCAAAGCGTGTCTCTTAAATTGCGACAACGGAAATTGGATAGTTATGGTTGTATCCGTCTTTTAGATGGCAATAAACAAGTTGGCCACCGCAGAAGTCCAGGAAATGACGACGCCCTGAAGGAAGATGATAACGACGACGCTTCGGAGTGGGAGGAGGTTGAATGCACGGGCGATTCGGACTGTGAGGAATGTCGTAGATCCGCGTTTTACCAACAACATCAGCCGGCGGGAACCCAATCGCTCACAGCACCTTCTCCCCACCCCTTAAATATTACCTCTACTAACACCAATTTAAGTAGCGCTGTTCCCCCGACGCCACCTTCAGCGGGTGGGCTGCTTCTACGCAAGTACAAGTTGCCCTCTCCACCTACCGGAAGCCAGGGTGACTACTACTGCACAACCCAACTGTGCACACCAAGTGGTGAGTTGTAATCACGAGGCGATTCGTGACCTTTGTTAATTGACCAATCAGGTGCGTTCTTTTGTCTTGATCCGAATCTTACTCTCAACGTCCTTCTTGTCGTCACCTAGTGGAGGATAAGTCGGATTTTTTGGTGACAAGTCCATGACGAATCATGGGTGTTTGAGTTCCCCGCTACTACCAAGCGGTTCCATGACCAGAACGATGAAGAGGACCAGCTAGGAACCGCGGAAACCGATATCCCCGTTAAATCAAGCCTCCCTAGTCATGTTTATGTTAGAAACGGAACCGTAACGGAATTGAAATCGGTGGAATATTTTTTCGCAGATGTCGATCTCTATTACCAACCCCCGGCCGACGACAGTGATTTTCTCGTTGGCAACGAAGGCGTTAGGAGCTACGCAGCGGGAAATGGCGAAGAGGATGACGGTCTGATAAGCGGCGCCGGTGGCCGGCCCCTGGGGTCATCGGGTCAGTCTCGGGGTCAACAGCAGCTGCTGTCTCAAGAGGATGACTGCTACCTCCTCAAAGACAGCGATGGATTGACCCGAAAAAACTCCAATGGCCTTCCATTTGTAACGAGACACGTACGTCATTCAACACACTTTTTTCCAGACTCGATTTCGCACTTTTAAATCGAACCCAAACACAACCCATAACGGGAGAATTAATAAGAGGCAAAAGTTTGGTTTTACGAGAAAAAAATGACACTACCATTATGCATTATTTCGCCTCAAAAAAGGTTTCCCATTCGGGTGTTGAAGGTGCTGATGTCTGGTAAATAATCACGATGAACACGATGCATTGTTTTTTATTATTTATTATCACAGCACTTCCGTTACCCCTTTCAGAACTACAACGAGTCGGACAGCGATTTCTCTCTGTCGAGCTCGGCTAAAAAGCCGTATGCGACCCCGCTCAACCACCCCCACCAACCCCTCCATCGCAGTCTCCAGCCAGCGCATTTCGTCGATGTCGCCGAGTCGGACACCAGTTCGCTGCCAGACGCCTCCTGCGATCTCGTACACCTTGCCCAATTGAGTCAAGCGGCCCGCATGAACCCCAATCTGTCTGACCTCGCCCGCCACCAGGTTGGTTTCTTGTTTTTCACGAGGTCAGCACCCTCGATCTGTTTGTGATGGAGCTGGCTGACTACAGGGCGCCAGGATTTGGGCAAGGCGGACTCCTAGGACACGCCCGCTTTTGGCTCCGCTCTCGGAATGCCCGGAAAATGTTTGTCTTCATGATGGTGTTCGTGCGGTGGCTGATTATACACCCCCTCACGCCAAAATCACAATGGATTATCTACAATGAAACGACACCACATGTGGGTGTTCAACGGAGAAGGACTAAATCGCCTCACACAGAGATTAAAAAACATTTTAAAAAATCATCAACCTGTGGCCGGTGTATGTAATTATCACCTCTTCCCCCTTTTAAACAGATACAGCATTATGGGCATTAATTTCAGTCATTTTGTGTGCACATCAACCCAGGAGGCACAAACATCGAACTCCAGCTAATTTCTATTTTTTTTTCTTGTTTTTAGCAACAGATTCGTCAGGCAAGCGAAGTTCCGCCAATCCAGCTTCTTAACCCACTTTACCCCAAGCCTCCGTCCTGAAGATCTCATGAAGTCCGAACACCTCCACCTACTCACTTACCCCCATTGAGGCACACACTACCCATCAAACCTGCTAAACAATCATCACCAGTCTGCCTTCGTGTCTTGTCCCAGTTAATGGTATTTGTCTGACCCTTTTCACCCGAAACCATCGTTCTCAATGCATTTTAAACCATGACACACACACACACCAACAATCACACAGCCAATGCCCAATTACTACACAAACAAAACGCCGCATCGCTGTCTATGTAAATGTTTCGACGGATAATTGATTCTGCTATACTAAATAATCGTTTATCAAACCGAAGTCTCTTCTAGCCTTTAGGGGCGTGAAGGTTTTTATTCATATTCTTGGTTTTGCTGCAGTGGTTTGGTCACGGTGGACGCAGGAGAGTCACGGAATTGGATTGTCCGGATATGCTGTTTGACAAAGGATCCGCGAAGTGTTCAGTATCATGTAAAATCAAACAAAATAAAATTTCGCTCAGTTGGGAGGCGCGAATTAATTAATTTTAATAACTTGTTGGTCACATTGTGAATGATTTCTTGTTGGTGGATTCTGATTGCGCGTTCGTTTGATTTAATTCCAGATTCGAAATTGCGTGTCTTTAGACCCCACACGGAGGTTGGCAACAATTAATTAAAGAAAACCAAAATGAAATGAAATCTGACTACTTTTCCCTGGACGCCTACGAGGTGTTGTTTAAATTTGCATAACGATGATCTGCCAAATCCATGTTTATCCGTTTTATCGTTTCCAATAACGGAGAATAACTGCCGTCTTGGTGGATGTCGTGACGGCAATAACCGTATAGGAAGAGTACTTATTTTACGAAGTCACGTCTTCAACGGCGCCACTCGGTTGCAGATCTAGGAGCTTCAATTGGAGAGAACTATTTTTCCGACTGCGGAATCTTTAAGCTGATCTGCTTTTCCGTTCAGTCTACTGAAGACATTCGGTTTGAGACTCACTGTCGGGCGGCTTACCCCAGACATCCAACTGTCTTTTCGTGTACGCTTTAGGATTAAAGATGGCGTACCTCTTTGCCAGAGCAAAACTCGGGCAGATCACACTGATCCCGCGCCGGCCTGCTGTCTCCCCCTGGCAACCCCGACAACAGGCGCAAGACAGGTCATGGGGTCACAGAAACTGGATGAGGAGGAGGGGCCGGACGACGATTACGAGACGCCACCATCGCGGTTGGATGCTGATGGACGGATTACACTGGGGGAGATTGGTTTTGATTGTGGTGGAAAAAGCCAGCAATGGGGATTGTCTCTCCGGGTGAATCGCTGCTGATATTTACAGTCGGAATGGAACCTTAAAAAAGCCAAACTTCTTGGAGTGCAAATAGCATGATTTTACTACGTTTTGTTGGAAAACGTTCCCATCCGCCAACACTGCTGTAGTCTTTTTCTGTAGACTGGGTGTAGTAGTTCCCGTCCAAGGCGAAATAAAGCTTCATTACAATGTTGAGTCTAAAAATAATCACGAACGACTTCGGTGTCGATTTAATGTCTCCTTGATTGCTTTGATGCAATTAATTTCTCTGATAGCCATCTCTAGTTAATCGACATTAACAACCTGGATGTTTATTGGAAATTTATTTCCCTCGTAGTTTTGAGACAAATTTGCAAAATGTTACATTTTTAGCAAATTTATTTCAATTGAATATATAGCCAAATTACTTGACTTATTTGCTGCTAACAGAACTGACGAAAATGGCAGGAAATTAATTTAGATGCTCTTAAACTGTATATTGGGGTCACCAGACAAACATGGTATGATCCACATGCCTCTGTCAATTTCTGAATGTCGGAAACGAAATGGGGCGCTGTAGTTAGAAATAACCGCCCGAAATGAAAATACTTTGGTGAACAGGCAATTACGACCACCAGAATGTCATTTTCCTAAAGCGAGCCAAGGAGATAATACATTTGGGATTCTCGACAACGATCAAACTCTTCCGGAGTTTGCCAAACAATAATTTCCTTCGTGAAATACATTTATTATGACGCAAGTCTCTCTGAGACCTTTCTAAAGTTCAAATCGCGGTCTCACAGGTTATTTTGTAAATAATCAATATGTTTATCGCATTGATAATCCGGCTTCAATCGACCGACCGAACAACGGTGCTGTGTCTACAACTACAGCACTCCACCCAACACCACTTATTCACACCAAGCATCGAGCTGGTTGGCTCAGTGCTGTTTGCAGTCGCTATCCTGCAAATACATCACTTCCAGCTCTTGCTTCCTTTAATGTGCGTTCGATTCAAAACAAAGTTGATGATTTTCACTCTCTGCAAACAACTGCTCTGTTTAAACCTTTCGGCGTGGTCTGTCTACAAGAAACCTTTCTTCGGGACATCAATCTGGATCACATATTTATGCCAGAGAATTTCGTATGATTTCGTCAAGACAGAATGGTCGGCGTTAAATCCAAAGGGGGTGGTGTCGCTATGCTGCTTGTGCTATTGAATGTGTTGGGGTTACGTGCTTTCTAAGGTCTCTTCAAAACTGTAAGTCTAAGACAGTCTTTAACTTCTATATCCCCCCATCTTCAAATCTTTCTAAGTTCTATGATTCTATAATGCCTTTTATTTCTTTAATTATGGATTAATCTTTTATTTTACTGTGTGGTGATTTCAATTCTGCACCTATTAGCACTCTTCTTACACTTGGCCTAAACACCATAGTCAATTTTCCTACACGCGAAGGGAATCTTCTTGACCACATTTGTGTCCGATTCTTCTCTGTATGCATGTCGTAAACGTGCATTTTAAGACCAGTCGGACCACTGCATCGTTGTTAGTCGACCGAAAATATATGGCAAGGATAAAAAAAACTATCAACGTTGTCCCAAACCTAAAAATAATTCGTATCCGCTCTCAATGCCTCCAGAACCAGTGCAATTTAAGAGATGCCGTTGCCACAACCGACTTCAACGTTTTCGAGGATTCCGACTTCGATAAAGAGATAAACAATATCAATAGTTATCTCCTTTTTTGTACGATACGCATTGTCCACTCACGGAACTATCCCTCACGCCCGTGTCATATCTTCTCCATTTCTGAAACGACTGAGGCGAAAGAAGGAACGACTCTGTCGCCAGGGGAGGTACCGAGAAATTAAACCAATTTCGATCAAGATCAAAGCTGAGGTAAATCGCCTTAACAAGATTTTTGTAGATTAGCTGTTCAGAACATCAAAACCCGGCGACCTCTGGAAAAATCTTAACAGTTTGACAGGAACCCGCCGCCCATATCTACCAAGTGGTGCCCTAGACCTCGATGCTCTGAACGATGGCTTTATCTTCAAATCCGCTGACCATTCCGCGGTACCTCTCGTTAGATCTCTTAATCCCAGCGCTTTCCTGCTCGCTCACGAATCCTCTATCTCCAAAAGTTTGGCTCGCCTCAAGAGCTCCACCGCGGCTGGTCCCGACAGGGTCCCCCCGCGATCCTTAAAATCTGTCACCGTGAGATTTCTCTGTTTTTCACCCAGCTCGTCAATCATTCGTTAGGAGAATGCTCCTTCGGAATGGAGAGATGTCGCTATAACACCCATTCCTAAACCGGCCAATGGTTCCAACGGACCTGTGAAGTATAGACCTATTGCCAGTCTGGTTGAAAGTGATTGAGAAGCACCTCCTCTCTAAATTGGATGACGTGCTTAAAACTGCCGATGACCCGTTTCAGTTTGCTTATAAACCAAAAAGAAACACTCTGGACGCCGTGGCTACGTTTTCGCAGACCCTCCACTCTTCACTTGATGCCGGAGCGAAAGCCGTAGAGTAGGTTTTCTTGGACTTCTCCTCTGCTTTCAACACTATCTCACGTTCCCGCATCCTTTCTCAACTATGTGAAGATGGCGTTGAAGTATGGTTGATTAATTACCTTCAAACCTATTTTTCTAATCGACGTCAACATGTAAGCGTCGGAAAAGAAGCCTCCACCTCCTTGCCAAATAATTGCGGTGTACTACAAGGCGCAGGACTATATCCTTTCCTTTTCAACTATTACACGGCTAGCCTTCGGTCCCCTAACGACGTGACACTTATAAAATACGCGGATGACCTGACTTTATGCCATGCATGCAAGACGGATGGTGATTCTCAACAGCTCGGGCAGGTAGTCACTGAGGTACTCGAGTTGTCTTCGGAGAATGGTCTGTTGCTGAATACATCAAAATGCATCTATATTACATTTTCCCTGACAGCCGCTGTTGACACTCCCGAAATCCCTTCACTCCATAATTAAGCTTCGAGCTAAAAATCTAAATTCTTGGGCGTTACATTTTACAGTCAGTTATAATGGAGTGATCATGTGGATGCCGTCTTTGATAAATGCCGTCGACTCTGCTTCCTTGTTCGTCGGTTCAAGAGACTTGGCTTAAACTCTAGCCACATAATTTTTGTTGTACTTTTGTAAGGGATTTTTAATTTAGGAATAATAAATTATTTATTTCAAATGCCCCGCGCATACGCTTACAGATGGAGATTCGTTAGGTTAGAACAAAAGGATATATTTTATGAAAAACCCATCGTCTCCGGCGACGCTTTTTTCAATTTGAATTGGTACTTAAAAAAACTAAATAAACGTATTTTGAGAAGCCTTTACAGTGCACAATTCGGTCAGGCGGCTTCATTGAGTACCGATTATGCCGAAATTTAATCGAACATTTCACAAAAATAACCGACATCGTTTAGAAAAAACCGAACTCTCAAGGAGAGCCGAAGAAACGAAGTGTTAACCGGCAAATTCTGACGACAAAATTGCCTCACCCACATGACCACTTCGACAGAGGCGTCTGTGAAGCCAGGAATGTTGATGTTGAGGCCAAAATATGTAGCGAAGCAATCGATCACGGTGTATTCGGCTACAGACAGTTTTCGGAATACATTTCAACCACCATAGCGTATTTGAGGCCGAAGTGTAGACACGTAACAGCTGAAAAGAAAGTGAGAAACCAGTTAGCCTTGCGGCTGCGTTTTCGATGTCGGTCCGAGAAATAATTATAAATAATTGTATTCAACAATCCTTCCACGCAATCCTATCTCGTCTCTTTCGTCTTACATCTTTCTGTGAAGATTTTGGATATTCCTACGTTTCCGAACTTAAAACCGAGCTCTTTCAAGAGGCTCCGATACAGCTGGATTATTTGTATTGTTTAATAGTGGAATTGTCGGATTATTTTTATCATCATTGAGACATGAGTCGTGACAAGAACTATAATTGCTTTATAATATTAACTGTATTGAACAGAACAAAGGTTATTTATAATGATGACTGAATCTATCATTTCGTAACAATGACGATGAATGGTATCAGTACATTCTCAGACAACCGGCTTCTTCGAAAACAATAGATGATTTAAAAATCTGACTGAATTACACCAACCTGTATGCGTAAAATTATTATCTTCAGTGCAATCAACTTAGTTACCAAAGGTTGCGTCGTCATCAAGATTCTATAAGACAAAATAATACTTCAACACAAATTTAAACGAGTCAATTATCCGTTGAAAATGAGCCCTTGTTATGATGGCGGTGAATAGAATTAAATATCAGTATTCGTATTGCTTGATATTTGATAATGCTTCTGGCAGATCAACATATTCTTTACGAAATCTCTGCTTGACAAACGCACGCCCACACATGGCTACTTGGTGTCCTGAAAACAACTCAGTGACTGACCAATCAGATGTCGACAAATCTGACGGAGAACCTATAAAATATGGTAAAATCAGAATCAGTGATATCTGAGGCCCTTTCTCTCTACTGGTGGTATAGCTTATAGAGAATGCTATCTAGGACGTCATGTTTCTTGTGTGAGTGTATTTAGTAATATTTATTAAGAAAATACGTGTTCATATGCCGATTTGTGAAAAATAATTGCCGTTTTAATTATTCGAGATACCACCTTTTTTAAAGTATCCACGGCCAACATGATCACGTACAATCCTGCAAGTTCCCGAATTCATAAGATAAGTTAGAAAGTCTAAATACCGACTTCGAATTTATTATTTTTTTGGGAGAAAATCTGTGGTGAACAATTGCTGGTTTAAATTTAAGCAGAGGTCAGGTTATGAGGCTTGGTAACTCAATTAAAGCACCCAGGACAACAACACCACCCAAATTCAAAATTGTCCATTTTCTTTAGTTTCATTTACGCAATTAGGAAGAAATTCGCTTTTTGTCATTTGTCGGTCTTATTAATGCGCTTTTAGCTGACTTGCAGGCGTTTCGATTTCAAAACGAATATATACCGTCAATTTCGCGGGAATACAAGGTTTTCGCTCATATTCTCGTCGAGAATGCATCATAACAGTTAATAAATAAATAAATATTTACTAAAAATCTAATAATTTCAATATTTTCAAAAATAAATCAAATTTTGTTTAATTTTAGGTATCGTTTTAGGCTTATATCTCACGTTGGTACGTAAGTCATTTCAACATTTATAATAAGTCTTTGCTTAAGTAAGCAGCAGGTGTTTCAAATACGGGCTGTTTTCGGGCAATATTCCTTGGTTCTAAAACGGTATTTCTCCTAGCGAGAATATAAATTGAAAACGCTTTCTGGTATTAAATCATTTTTTGATCCTATAACTGGACTGGTGTTAAACATATTTTTATTTCTATTGGGCTCAAATTAATCTGATGGTGTATTTTGCTGTAAACTTAATGATTTCACCAAAATTGCATTTCGATTCAATAAAATGGGCCAAACAAGACCAAATCCATCCGACAAATATGTTTTCTGTACCAAAATAATTGCATTTACGGACGCTGAATGCAATTCCCTTCACATTCGTTTTCCCATAAAGGAATTCTAACAGTGAAAGCACCCGCTATGAAGGACAGGACATAATTGGACAAAACACTTTGCATTACTTAATGGAGTTCTTCCATTCAACGGCTATTTAACTATTGTTTTTAACGAGATGCGAATCTTATTCTCACGTCCTCAAAAATTTCAGTACATAGACCGGCGGTGCATTGTTAAAGATCGTCATTTTGATAAATCAAGTACACCGGAAACGCGTTCTTGTAACAGGTTTTCTTAGTATGGAAAATAGTGGTTTGTAGCTGTAATTTGCATGAAAGGCCGATTGGTTTGACCAATAGGGTGCTAGGGGTGGTGGAGAAGCTACCCCAACCTCCGCATAATCAGTATTTTTGATTGATACGATTATTAATAACTGTTACGGTTTCTGAAATGAGTGCTCGGCAGCAACTGATTGAAAGTCAATATTTTTCGAAGTAACTAAACGGATAAATCCTCTTTGTTGCCAAAATGTTGAACACGGAAGCCTGACATAGTGACATGCGTGTATGAAGCTCGAACAGACCTGATTATTGGACGCAACGAGATTCGCGGGTTTACAAAAAACCCCCCCGAAAAGGAAATTTGGCATTCTGACAATCGCGAAACTTCCTTTTCCTACTGACGATGTCCCACGTAAACGAATTAGCCCAACGCGGTGGGACACAGGAAAAACCTAAACAGCAACCGATGCCTCAATCACAAGAATATAGAAATAGCCATGAGGGACTATAAAATCAAATAATTTAGGAATTTGATATAGTTTACCCACTTTAATTAGCACCAGTTTTCGCGAGTTTAAAATCCAATAATTTTTGTACCGACTGATTCATCGGATTGTCCTTACCCACACCGAGTAGCCTATCCAGGGAACAGCAATTAAGCCATTGATACATTCTGTTTACAATGACTTAAATTAGTTGTGTTTTAATGCACTAAACGTCCCCAATAAGGCAATAAATAAAAAAAACTTCCAAGCTTTTGAAACGCGAGTATTTCACAAAATGGGTGAATGTTTTCGGTTGACAGTCAACAACAGCCCAAATAGTCGCCAGCCGTAACCCGAATTCGGAAAAAACGTTAATGCACATTTTCCACGATGAACGCCGATTTACTCGCTACAAAACAACGCCTTTTTTATCAAGATTTGTATATCCTGCAAACATTACTCTTGTTCGAGCATTCATTCTTTGTAATTCCTGAATTTTCGAGGATTTATATGTTTAATCAGCCCTAATTCCACGAAAGCAATAGCGGAAAGTGAAAAATAATTTTTATCTTCATGAAACACGGCTACAAGAAAACGACTGGATAATGAACATTTATTTGACTGTCGCTAAGCTAATTAGTAAATCGGAATGTTTTAAGCCTCTTTTTCAATTACATTCACGTCGTATTCTTCCCATTTTTGTGTCGTTCCTGTAGGCGTCTCCCTTGGTTAAAGAGAAACTGGATGATAATGGAGACAATATGATCGGAGGCATCGGGAGAAACCTTGGTTCAGGGGTGTTCTCCTACCATCCCTACCTTGTGCAACACAAACGACGACTTCCCTACCTCCTGGGAGGTGTACGCTACAAGAGGCGTCCTGAATTTATCTTGGACGATAGCGATGACCGCGTTTACGAAATAGAAGACCACGCCGACGAAGGTGAACTGTCAAAGAGGGCGCTGGAGTACCTCTACGGGGGTGTCCGCTATCGTCGGTCACCTTAAAATCTCGAAGCTTGGTGTGCAAACATTGCGTTGAGAGGCTTAAACCATTAACCATTCGTGTTATTGTCATAATTTGTTGAATAAATCTGCCTCATCCTTCGAATCAGCTTACGAAAAACGAGTTCTTAAAAAACGTGTTCTAATGCCGTATTTATCTTTATAGCCATCCATTGGTCTTTTATGGAATGTTTCCCGTTCGTTTCTGCCAGTCTATTAATATTATCAACCAACTGAAAACGTTTCGTTGTTTCTAAATGCCCTCTTCTCTAGACGCAGTTGGTCACTTACAATTATAAAAACTGACGGTGTTTCTAAACTCAATACTCCATTTCCCCATTTAAGTATGCTCCCATTTCGTTTTTAGCGCGACGAATACTTGAAACATAGAAAGCCGAATTTAACTACTCATACTACAAATCATACTTCTAATAAAAGTTTCTGTTTCTATTTCAAATTCAAATAAAACACCTATTGTGGATCGGTTTATTGATTTATATACTAGAGAGATTATCAAGTATGGATAATAAATTATAAATGCCAAACGTACCCTCACATGCACGCTTAAAGGTGTCATATCGTTTAGTGACATTTTCGATGAGATTTCGGCATAATTGGTGCTCTATCTCGACAATTTCGCGCCAAATGTCATCTTTGAAGGCTTCAATTGTAACCTTTTATTTTGAATAAACGCTGTTTTCGAAATACCGCAGAAAAAAGTCCAAAGACGCTTAATACGGTCAAATTGCTTCAGAATTTCTTGAGATTATTCTTCCCTGGGATTTCGTTCGAAAGAAATTGTTTAGTGAAGGAAATGTGATCATTTATAACTGATAAATGTAAAGCCCCTTTACTATTAATTATTTATCAATAAACAGATGATGATATTCCATTAAAAGAGTGCTTCATTTAAATTAAAGAAACCTACTTTTAAGACCATGTACCACTACTACTATTACCACTACTACAACTACTTCTCAAACTAGTGATTCGTTTTGGTGGAGCATGGCGGCAATCCTTTGCTCGGCGGAGTCCACAGATTTGAAGCATCGATTGCCAAACATTGAGCGATATTTAAATTGGGAATTTCAATCGTTGTATGAATCAAATGATTTTTTGCTGATCGCACTAAATACGATTTTTATAAATTGAGAAAAACCACGTGGTTCTTGTTTGATCAACAAAGGTGCTTTCGATTAATATTCGGCTCTGAACCATCGTGAATCTTTGACGTCTGCACAATTCCGTTTGCAAACCATGGATAAGGTAAAGACCATAGTATAAGACGTTATAAGGGTTAACTTTAAGCATAGCGCACGCTTCCACAAGGCCTTAACTTTACCACGTAAGATTTCTGAGGAGACTGTGGAATTAGATGATGACGGGCTCTGATAAATTTGTATAAATTGAAAAGTTCAAAATACGAAAAGATTGCAATGGTGTAACGGACAACGGAAATGGTTGTTACCAAATTGCTTAACAACGCAATCAGCATAAACGGCCACAGATTCCTAGGCTCCTTAATTTGTTTTTTGTCTTGCATAGCATTCATCAGCTTTCAAAGGTGCCTTAGGATGGACCAATAGCATTTCGCGCACAGATATCGGCTGCTCCCATTTTCAATCCAAAGCAACCAAACCTGTTTTTAAGCAGTTGTTATGAATATTGATTTGTGCTAAGCTTCTAATTACCCGGCGCCGTTAACAGAGCAAAAACGTTTTCTGAATTCGTATTTTGATTTTGGACAGGCGAAAAATTTACTAAATTAGAGTCATTGGTGTTTTTTTCACTGTTAAGAAGAGCTACTAACGGAAAGAGCAGAACGGAAACATAGAAAAAATGGATTCAAAAGAAGATAAGTTTGATTGAAAGTGTTGCGATCGGAGGGTTTTAAAGGTTTCTATTTTGACAGTACTTAGACCATAAAATATGTATACAGATTAATTACATCTAATACCAACGGCATTGAAGTAAACACTCTTCCCTAGATTACTCTGTTTCTTCTCTATTCTTCTTTGAAAAACCCCACAGAACGTCTCTTAATATTGGCTTCTGCATCATTCGGAATACGACTGTAATCGAACATTCACACTTACGGAAGTATACAATTTAAAAAAATCCGAATTTCGAGTTATTTTGAATTTTCAAATCACATTGGAATTCTTTCATTGCATCAATTGGAGAATACAGATATTTTTTAACTTTGAAGCATTCGCATTTTCTTTATCTCCCATGCCTGTCTCAACTTACGTCACATAATCCATTGAAGCGTAAATTCGCCTATCAAAATCTGGTATCGCTTTTAAATAATATTGAAAAAATGTATTACTATAATATAATTATTATAAACTAATAAACGTCACTTCATGCATCCAATTAAATTACAAAATCACTTCCTCCGGAAATCGATTTAAAAAGGAACAAGCAGAAATTCGCATTATAGAAATGGTTTGGTTCTTTGTGTGGTGTATAATTTTGACCGGAATTATTATCACAACCGTGTTTGTGAAAAAAACACATTTAATATCTTGCAACAATCAGAAATAAGAAGGAAAACATATGCAGCATTGAGCCGGTGGGAATAATTATTACCCGAAATTACACAGTTAAATGTTATTCATCAATTTTTCATTTTCAGGAGGTTTACTTTCATGAACACAACGTCCAAGATCTAAACCTAACGATAGCAAGGTTTATTAAACTCTCATTCATTTGAAAAGGTTTGTAGTCGACCGTTAAATTTGGCTCTGTTTTGCTTCGATTTGCTCGTCGTGCAAAATCAGTTGAACGTTTCTATAGCAGTTTTAATGAGCAATTAAACAATCTTCTCCTGTGGATCGATACAAAAGATTTAATTTAAAGACCGTCGACAGCGTGTTCGTTTCATTGTCTTCCTAAACTGCAAATCGATAACTGTTTCACTGATAACCAAAAATCGGGAAAAATAAGGAATCGGCGAATTGCGATATCGAGTCTCTTTTGTTGGAGTTGAACGGTGTTGTTATGGTATTGGTCTTTAATGAGTAGTGAAACAATCTTTTCCCGTTTAGATGGATACACGAGTTTTAATTTAAATGTATTATAAACTAATAAACGTCACTTCATGCATCCAATTAAATTACAAAATCACTTCCTCCGGAAATCGATTTGAAAAGGAACAAACGAAAAATTCGCATTATAGAAATGGTTTGGTTCTTTGTCAGGTAATAATAATAATAATTGTAGTGGCTTTATTGAAGTCACGAGGACCAAAACGTTTAGCATTAAAAAAAATAATAAAAATAAAAAGCGGGATAACAAATATTAGATGCGAAAATTGTCTTGTAGTTCCTGTTTACCTGGTCTGGTAAGACTAAAAATCGGGACAAATAGGGAATGACCGAATTGCGATATGCCGCCGTTCTTGTTGGAATTGACC
Organism: Proteocephalus fallax; assembly: GCA_028672205.1. Taxonomy (NCBI): domain Eukaryota; kingdom Metazoa; phylum Platyhelminthes; class Cestoda; order Proteocephalidea; family Proteocephalidae; genus Proteocephalus; species Proteocephalus fallax. The sequence continues at coordinate 70,931 of JAPUBX010000809.1, forward strand.
GGTATGGACGGCGCATTGGTCGAAGAGATTTACATTCCGATAAACTGGAATATAGGGGAAGGGAGGGTTCATTTAAAATTCGGGCAGCAATTAATGAGCAGTTATTGAAGTGGCGTTCAACGATGATTTCTTTGATAGAGAGAATAGGCAGACCGCTGGAAAACGAGATTATTTTAAAAAGTCGATGAAGGGTATCAAAGTCAGAGCATTTAAGGCCGGGGAAAATTACTGGGGAACAATATACAATCAGGGGAATTATACAGGCATGGACGAAGGTTTTTATATGTCTAGAGCTCAAACCAAGTCTCCTGAATCGGCGAACAAGGAAGCAAAGACGGCGGCTTTACCCAAAGACAACATCGACATGATCACTCCACGATAACCGACTGTTAAAAATCACCCCGAGATACTTCGATGTTGGGCTCGAAGCGAAGTTATGTAGTGAAGAAATCGGAATCGGAATCGGTGTTATAGCGAAAGAAAGGAACATTCCCCTTACGAATGATTTACAAGCTGGGTCACAATTGGAGAAATCTCGCGGAGGCGACCCTGTCGGGACCAGCCGCGGTGGAGTTCTTGAGGCCAGCCAAAATTTTGGAGATAGAGGATTCGTGAGCGGGCAGGAAAGCGCTGGGATTAAGAGATCTAACCAGAGGTACCGCGGAATGGTCAGCGGATTTGAAGATAAAGCCATCGTTCAGAGCATAAAGGTCTAGGGCACCACTTGGTAGATATGGGCGGCGGGTTCCTGTCAATCTGTTAAGATTTTTCCAGAGGTCACCGGGTTTTGATGTTCTGAACAGCTCATCTAAAAATATTTTGTTAAGGCGATTTACCTCAGCTGTGATCTGTATCGAAATTGGTTTAATTTCTCGATACCTCCCCTGTCGACAAAGTCGTTCCTTTTTTCGCCTCAGTCGTTTCAGAAATGGAGAAGATATGACACGGGGGTGAGGGATAGTTCCGTGAGTAGACAATGCGTATCGTACAAAAATCGGAGATAACTATTGATATTGTCGATCTCTTTATCGAAGTCTGAATCCTCGTCGGTAAGTGATTGTCTGCACAAAATTAAATATGCAAAATAAACTTTCTGAAACAAGACTGAAAAAACTGTTTCTTGCTTCAAATGAATTTGAAATGGCATCTTCAAGAATCAAGATTCGATCTTCTGACACTCTTTAGGGCGACAAACCTAAATTTCAAGCAAAAAATGCATAGGTTTCTGGGGATGTTGCAACCGTTTAAACAAATGCTACACAGCTAAAACAACCACAGTCAGTTTCTGAAAATAAAATGCTTGTATGTCGTGCGAAATTGTGATTTAATCTTAAGGAGCATAACCGTAATATTTATCGGTGTCGATGGATAATACGTTATTACATGATGAACAATAATGATGCTTTGCTGCTTATGATGATTTGCATTAAAATCGAGCGTTTTTACACATTTTCCACCATTAATTAAATATTTTTAGTATTTTAATGTAAGCCCAAGTCCAAATTGCGCAAAAAAAGCAATTATATTTTACTGATTTAGGGTTTCCAAATATTTATTACTTAATTAAAGCATTTTTAAATTTTGGCGGTTATTTCCACTTTAAAATTCGAGAATCTATTATTTTTGATATTCTTGATGTCATCGTTTTTTAAATCCTTTGTTTTAATTAGATTGACGTTCAGTTGTGGTTCGAAATACTACAGGTGACCTAATAAATCGGAGATTCTTTGATTTCCTTCGGGAATGCCGACTTCAATGTGACATTCATATTACTAATTCCAGGAACCCAAGTCTAGAATCAATAATTATGACGATAATAGGTCTATTACAGGAGAACATCATTCATCACCACTTCACTGGTTGTTGCTCTTAAATAAGAGATAATCCATTCAAGTTTGTCTAAATGTAAATACGGAGACAATACCGTCGATCATTCATTTTTTATCCCGATTTATAGTTTTACCAGAGACATCTTTAATTATGACATTATTTATGCTGAATGTTTGTTGGTCCCACAATTGCCATCAATGCATCAGTTTGCCGATAATCGAGTTTGAGGGACTGTAGTGACCTTAAATGGTGTGTGTATTTATTCCAGATGCATAACCTAATAAAACGGAGATGTGTTTCTGCTGCACAACGGGGAACACCGTAAGATGTGTCGGAGGGAGAAGAGTCATAAAATTGGGTGGAAATAAAATTTAATTTTGTTTTATGGCCAGTTTCCGTAAACCCACTGAAGTGCGAAAACATACTGAACAACTTTGTGCGTGTTCAGTCAGAGTGAAATAAGGTCGGGGTGTTTGTTTACATCATACTTGAATAAAAATCGAGTTATGCTGATTTTTAGGTCTTTCGGCTCATTCTGTAAAGGTTTGCATCTTGGCGCCAAATGTTCCAGTCCGGCACAAATTCTAAATGTACATAAATGAAGAATTTCGAGTTTAAAAAATATATAAATTATTTCTTCAATTCCGTTTTCGTCAAATGATGATGACAATAATGATTGCGACCACGACGGTGTTTAAATGGAGTTTTAATAATATTGTAATTGTAATTTCGAGTTCATATTCTTGTTGATCGTACATGGGTACACGTATGGCTGATTAATATCTAATAAAATCGAAATAGTTAGAGATACGGGGTTTGCGAGTAATTCGTTTGCTTTGCAAAATGATTATTGTGAATCGAAACAGCGGTCGCTCGATATTACTTGATCAAGACTGCCCTACGTCTAGTAAGAAGGGTATCCTTATATCGAAATTAATTTTTTTTTTAGTAGCTTTGTAAAGAGATTTTTCCCGTGCGTGACCACCCACACCAATCGTCAAATCACGAAAAGCAATCACTAGGCAGCATAATTTTAGACGAATAATATCTAGAACATATACACTCTTTATTTGGGATTTTACTTGAATGGTGTCTTTCCGGCAAATCTGTTAAAGATTACATGTTTTCCTAGACACGAAATTGACGGATCACACTTTGAAAACTCCATCGCCTTTGATATCGATCGTCTATCAGAGCTGAATGTGACCGTAATCAATAAATATCGGGTATTAAAACAGTATTTAAACTTTATTGCCACTTTAATCTTATTGCCAAGAAAAGCAACTGAATTGCGCGTTGCGCCAAATGACCTTGAGAGTTTTACTATTCATTGATCAATTGAAAATGTAGGGTGGCCCAAAATCATCTGCCATGCTTTTATATTTAATAAAAGTAAATTAAACTAAATAATGATAAATACGGTTTTCATTTTTTTAAAATTTGAATATGATGCCAGTTACGTTTTGTTTTAAAAACTATATCAATGAAATAGTTGCGTCATTGTCAACTTACTGTCGGAGACGTTGGCGGCATCTTTTCATTATTCGTTTTTCTTTAGTGAAAAGTTCGAAAAAAGGTGTCGCGTTATTTAATCTAATTTGTTTTTAATTATCCTACAGATAATTTTGTCCGACACACTACAATAGTGTTGTACCCGATATTGTTACGATGAAGTTTAAAAGCCTTATTTAAGTGTTCAATGGCTAAAACCTTCCGCAAAAACCGACAACATAGTAATGGTAACCTTTAGGCGAGGTTTGCAATGGGACCCTAAGGTTATTCATAGCACACAAGCGATTTTTCGAGATCAACAGCCTGTGTATACTTAGGAAATCATTTGAGTTTTTCTAAGATCATACAAAATAAGTCCTTGGAGTAGATTTCGCGGTTTCTTCTTAGGCAAGGGTTCAAGAGGTGATCCAGTACGGATTAAAGATGATAAGATATTTCAAGACACTGATAATGGTTTTCCACCCTAGTTGGAATGTTGAAGAATTCGGCCTCTTTTTTAAACAAATTGCAACATGGACCATATATTCATGGACACAGAATCGAAGCAGTGATCTGAATTTTAGGTTTCATTTGATATTATCCAAATCCCCCTCTTCAAGATTAGACTTGACCAAGTGGAAACGTCTTGAATGGCAGAAATTGAGTCCAAGGTCTTCCATTTTCTTATAATTGATCCCCCAGTTTATTTTATTGCACGAAGCTGCTTCGCTATAGCAGATTTAGTCTTCCAAACAAGGTGTTTGTCTAAAATATATTGGAGTTTTGTAAATGCGTTTTTCATACTGAAAAATGTTAAAACAGGCGCCATTAATACAGGAGACACTTAAAGAAGAATTTACGGATATGTATTATCATTATTAAAGAATCACAAAGTTCAGAATCGAAAAATGAAGAATGACAAGCGCATCCGACGGATAGTCAAAATAGGAGAAACGATCGCAACTCCGTAATTTTCCGATTCTTCCCGGCTAGACTTCGTTGTTCCAATCTGCGAATTTGTGGACTTCGGACAAACTGCTTTGAGTAAGACATAACCGGTTTATCGCGAATTATTCGATTGGCCTTCGGTTGTTTCCGGCTTCATAAAAAAACCCAACCGTTGCAATTATTCTCCCGAGTTATGGGGAAACAAAATTTTGCTACCTTGATAAAGCATTGGTGAATTTGTGGAAAACTACCGTCAGATTTATTGCAAACGATTTGCATTTCCGGGGCGAATTTCCTTGTTTGAAAACGGTAAGGCATTTGTTTCGGCACGATTAAAGAAGATTTTATAATAAATGTTATTTGTATTAGTAGTATTGGTTGTTGTTGTTATATCAGTTGTATTCTTAGTCACGGCATAGCAGTCCTTTCCTGCTGCTGCAGATTGGAATTAATCTCTTGAGAAGTGCTCTTTCTCTTTTGAATAGACGGATTCATAAACCAGCCACTTATTCAAGGTTACCTGTAAAGTCTAAACCAATAGCCAACTGGTCGGTGTGGTGTAAATTAATCGAAAAGCACGCTCTGTCTCCAGCTGTAAGGCCAAACCAAGTAAAATTCCTCTTACGCATCCCAAATTATTTTCGCGGCTCTCAAAACACCCTCACGCCAATATTTCCTATCCTGATTGAGGCAAATGTTGTCCCCAATTGTGTGGCCCTCTTTAAATATGCTGAAAACGTGACATGGCTGAAACATAATCGAGGTGTTTGAGCGGTGTCCTGAGAATAGTTTGTTGCCTTGCGAACGGGCGAATCACAACGTGTCTCCAACACGTTTTAAATTAAAGCGAAATTAAAGAGATTGCGTCGTTGGCCAGACGCGGACCCTTGGGACAGAACTGGAGCCAGAACTGTAAAACAATCTGATCTTACCTAAGAGTTACCCAAGAAAAAGACAACGAAGAAGAAGTATCTCATTAATCAAAGAACCAATCTTTCATCGCCAATACACTAGTTGTTCCTGCGACCATTTTAATGCTGAAACATTTGATCTCCATTGCCTCACTAAAGTGATTAAAAATAATATTTTTATGATTTTAAAGTGGTAACCGGCCGCACAATAGATAAGAAGACCTCATATAGATTGCATTTGTTGGAGAATGATTGCTAACAATGATAAATCAATACGAATAATTCACTTTATTGTTGAGTCAGACGAAAGACTAAGAGAAATATTGTCAATGGCTAAAACAGTTGCTATGAAAATGAATTCCCAAAATTAAAAAAAACCGTTTTAAAATTCACACACATCATTCTAATCTTCACTGACCTGATCCTAGAATGTCGAATTAATTATACAAGATGAGATTGCGGTACCACTGGCAGTGAATCTCCGCTGGGGCGCAAGTATGAAATTTGGAATTAAATTTTTCAACGAAGGAGAGTTCCTTTTGTACGAGAATTCGAAAATAAATCAAATCGAATTACACAGAGTCAAGCCGGCGTTCGCGCGTTCGTGGCAAGAACTCGGTTCGTGTCTGGTTAAAACAAAAGGGAGCTTTTAAGGGTCACTTAACACCCAATAGACATATCTTCCAATATGCGCGGACCGAAATTGCAAGGCAGGAAATTCTAAACGTATTGGATTCCAAAAAAACGTTTTCGGGTTCACAATGCTGCTGTTAGGTCTGAATTAAAACAATAATTACACATACAGCAACGAATGCGAATCTGTATAATTTGAATGGGCCAATAGTAGCCTATCACACATGCACGAAGAATTTCAAAGATGCTTTGGCCCTAAAGACTCGTAAACTGGCATTAATTAATTAAAGCTGAGTCTTAAATAAGTAAATATTACAACGTATATAATTTGAAGCATTCTATAAGGAATCCTGTGGGAAATAAGTTTCTAGAAATAACGATATTTCCTCGCCGGACCCGCGTGATAAGTTGTCTGGGTGCCGAATGAGCTGTCTTCAGACCCGCTCGAAGGCGCTGCAAACAATGCCTGGTGGGAGGGGAAGAGGTCATCGCAATGACCTCAAGGGGCTGCTGGAGATCGTGCCCTCTCGAAGAGACCCAGTTTTACGGGCGAGCGTTTGGCGTACTTTTTGTGCCAGACCTCGAGTTTGATAAATACGGGGTGATTTTGCAAACCTCACCGACGTGAGTGTGAGGCCGAGAGAAAATATGTACGAGCGGCCCCGGCCTTGAACACTTTGTTTATTCACAGCGGACTTTCAAAGTTCGTGTACGCCGCGCTTGGTATCCAACATTCACGTGTTTTTGAAGACCACGAATTCAGTTTTTTTATTCGTGGTTTTGCTTCACATTGAAGATATGCTCTTCTCTTGCATAAGACGGCAATCATATTTAAGTGGTATACTTATTATGGCGAAACGGGATGGTTTTGATGTGTTTTTTGCGATAGGATTCTGTTAAGCTGTCAGGTCAGCATAAACTATCAGCCATCCTATCTATCTTCCATCTAAACCACACCTGTTGTCGTATTTGTGGATTAATACGTAAATTTATCTAGCGATGAAATCGGAATAGTCGTTTATGTCCAGAGGAAACCTGAAAAATATAGATAATGTAAACCAAATATAATTAGGGTGTTATTAGATTTAGAGATGCCAAAAAGAAGGCAAAAAGCCAGAGATTTTACCCTGCGAATTCCGGAATATTGGGGATTAGAAAAATCAGACACTGAAAGTAAGATAACGCCCAAAGATGGCCCGACACACGTAAAACGGCTAGACTTTATCAACCAACAGCAGTAATATAACTAAGTACCAGACATTGAGTAGCCACCATATTCCGTGCAACTGCTTTAAACTACTTGCCAGAAGGATCAATTGATTTATTTTGCTTAACATTCAAATTAAACAAAAATGTTGCTGGTAAACTTGTAGAATCTTTATGCGCTGTCATATAGAGTTATAAATCCTGTAAATGTCATACCGTATATGGCTATTTTCGGAAAATCCCAGACAAGTGCTGACTACTTAGCTGAGGTTTAAACCCCAAATATTTCGGTTCACAAAGTACGTTTTACACTAATTTTTCTAGTAAAAGCGTTGAGTGATTCAGCGGCGCCGCAAACGGTATTCTGCAACTACTACTCATATTTACAAGAGTAGTCTTCATGGAAATTTTAGCATCCATGAAACCGGGGCTAGGTCTCCAGCAGTGTATGGACGCCCAAAACAATGGTTGTATTGCACTCAAACATTCGGTAAACTTTCATTGTAACCGATTTATTAATTATTCTTTGTTCCAATCTCCGCACTCGAGTTCGATTGCTTTATTAAAGCCACGAAGCACTCAAAATTAGCATTGAATTAGCGTCTCCGAATGTCTTAAACGTAAAGTTATTCTTTCTGTGCTATCTTATTTTTCGGAAGGTTATTCGGAAAATTGGTCGGAAGAATTCTCGGGTGCAATTTCGAGAAAGAAGAAATATTTTCGAAAATTAATTCAATATTTCACGATTTGGAAGACAACAGAAACAAAGATGCCTTTGAAGATGGAAAGGAGAATTCGAACAAACGGAGAAAATGATCAAATTATAAAATATTGGATTTTTTTAATTTAAAGCGAATCGAAAAAACGAAATGAATATTGACTCATTATAAAACGAAACAACCTTGGCTAAAGGTGCTTCAGATATGCTTGAAAATGTCATCTATATAAATAAACGTGAAACTGGAAATGCCCCTTTATCAAGGATATCAGAAAGTACCCCAACGATTTCGTTAATCATGTGTCACCTATAAGAGTGCTTATATGCGATGGGCACATCCACTGTCGTTCATCCAATGGTCGGTAAGTTTTTTGCGCGTAAAATCATCTCCGATGACCCCGTATCGATCAAAACCGCTTTCATGAGTTCCTCTACTTTGTGGCAACACGAAAATATGTTAAAATAGATCGATTCAAAATCCACCGCGTTCACCGCGGGGTAAAATAATCCGCGTGTTAAGTTCAAATAACCGTGAACGGGTGTCCGGTAAAATAATTAACGCAAAGGTCACGTAAGTGTTTAGATGTTGGCGTTAGTAAATTTAAGCATCGCGGATTCCCCAAGGAAATCAAAAAATCGCCGTTTTATTCGGTCACCTGTATTACCGCCCAAACGGATCAGGTGGTATTTCGACCCAAGCAGAACGCCAATCCAAAAGAATTTAAAAGAAAGACGAAATCAAGAATATCAAAAATAATCGATTCTCGAATTTTAAAGTCAAATAACCGCCAACATTTCAAAATGCTTTAATTAAGTAATTAATTTCCAAAGACCCTAAATAAGTAAAATTTAATTGCTTTTTTTGCGCAATTTGGACTTGTGCTTACAGTAAAATACTAAAAATCATGTTAATATGCTAATCTCGGGTTAATTCTTTTTCCGAATTTATGACGCCGGCGTAATTAAAGCGCATCGCTACAAAATAGGAAGGAATGTCGATATCTCGCCCAAAATTTACTCAAATTAATTTGTTTAATAGACAAAGTTTCCATTTCAACAAAAACAGTACCTTTAAGTGTTAAAAATATGCTTAAATATTTCAATTAACTGTTACTTTTTTCATGTTTAATTAATGGTGGAACATGTGCAAAAACGCTCGATTTTAATGCAAATCATCATAAGCAGCAAACCATCATTATTGTTCATCATGTAATAACTTATTATCCATCGACATCGATAAATATTACGGTTATAAGCCTTAAGATAAAATCACAATTTCGCACCACATAAAAGCATTTTATTTTCAGAAACTGGTTGATGATTCGATGTGATTGGAATGGACATGACTGTGGTAGTTTTAGCAGCAGATGTTGAAACACTCTAGATCGTACCTCTTCAGACGCAAAATTATAACTGGACTGTGAAGACCGTTTGCCAGGGTGTTTGTCAAACGTCGTCACGATCGGTTGTTGAAGGCATTTAACATGCACATCAACACTCTTTGAGAGGAACTGTACTCGATTGAGTTTCAAAATAGTTAATTTGAACTGGTCTTATTGACATCAATTCGAGTCCTTGACCTGTCAAAGAGCACTTAAGTGTTTTTTTCGTTTCCGTAAACCCAATGTTGTCATGGAGGATGCGTAAATAGTTGAATTACTCGGCTCAGTTCAACCAGTAGAATACGAACATATAATATTGCAGTTCGTTGAATGAAAAACGCAATCTAATAAATCATGGATTAGGACTGTTTACATAAAGTTGACATATCGTGACTACTTTCAATTTCGGAATAAGCTTAATGAGATACGACAGTTATTGTAGGATGCTTCTTTTGGAATAGTTCGGGTGACACTGGGCGAGAATTAGTAAGTGACTGAAATCAGTCTGTGCATTACACAGTATCGTTGATGCCAGGAGATTATTGGAGGCACCTTGGTTTACTCGTGTGATAATGTAGAAAAACAAGGAAGAGCTGCTATTTTTTCTGCCCAGAGTTATTTAGCACTGAGGAAGAGGTCGTATTTCCGAACCTCACATGCTGCTAACAACTGATAAACAACCCCAAACCCCAGCTTCACACAACTGAAATAATATCCGGAAGCGTCTCTGCTTATTTAAACGGCACAGCGGAGTTTGTGATCGATCCAAACTTAACAAGTCCCGTGGAAAAAATTACATGTTTTTGAATAGAAGTGAATTGAACTGCTCATCATAATGATGTCGGCGTACAGGCTTTCCACTGTTTGGTGTAAGAACTGCTGAGATTGAAGACACTTTGCAGGTGTCCCGCATGGTTTCAAAGGTAGGATTTTCGGTGCGAAAAAACTGGAAACCAAATTAGCTAGTGTCAGCACCAATTCGGTGCCGAAGACCGATATACTGTGCAATCGAGAGGCATACGTCTGCAACCGTACAGTAACTTCCCTATTCCTTTGCCGTTCTCACGCAAACGAGTGTGAAAACGAGTTCTGTCAAGAAGGTTAAATTAAGCGCACATGTCTTGGTAGGGAGAAATTAATTTCATCCGGAGTTTAGGAGTCTAGCGTATCTTCTTAATTGAAGACATCGTTTCCCACAGCATTTCGTTCCTTTTTCGTTCCCATTTAACTCACAATGGAAAGTAGAACTCTCTAGTCTCCAAAAGCAAACCTATCGAACTATTTTACTTGAAATCCAATAATCAATTCAACCAAATGACCAGATGCACTAGACGCCAATTGTGCAAACACAATCACTGACAAGTAAGCCGTAATACGCAAGTAGTATACTGAACACGAATCAAGTATATTTAAACTAGTCATTCGTTTTAATTATCGTAATGTACGATACGTAATATGCAGTTGCCATGAATGCAATTAATAATTTAATATGTACGTATTTGAATCATATACGTTTATTCTCCAACACATACCAGCATCGCGCAACTACTGATATTCAATGCTTGTGGATATCAGCAAATGCTATTATTATTACTTGGGCCATTATTTAGTTAAAACGTTTTTTAAACGCATCTCATACTGCCTAATTTGGCTGCGTCCCACAGGAAATCAACAAATTGGAATTATTTCCAGGTTACCTGCTTTAATGGCCGCCGAAAGAGGTAATTTCAGTGACCACAACACAAGAAAAGTCTGATTAAATGTGGTTAAAGTTAATTGCAAGACTTATCGAAAGCGACCCGATGACTTGAAAGTATCGAATGGTGATCAATTCGAATCGGCCTAATTGTTAAAAACCTTTTGGTTCTTCCCTCGCTATGAGAATCAAACCTTCCGCCAATTTCAGAATCGGAAATCAATTGAAGTTAGTCTCATCATTCTAGTTGCATTGGATTACCTTTTTTCATGTTGCCATGCAATCTTCTTTAAGTTATACTCCTGATTTAAGCATCATTCATCGAAAATGAATCAACTTTGGTGCGTTTTTCTGCCTGTTCATTCATGAGCTCTCTTTCTTATAAAATTAATCTCGAGTTTCTATTAAATGCTGAATCATCATTTTTCACCTGGTAATGTTCCCCTAAATAACGATAAATGTAGGCCTTTTTTTACAGATGCTAATCCATCTTTTCGCATGGCTTTATTCAACCCAAATCTAGGATTTATTTTGTTCTCAATTCGGCTTTTCATATTGATAAATTGCTCATCTCAATTCCAAATCTCTGAACAGCATCAACACAGGATGTTGTTGTCAGAGGAAGATGCATCATGCCTCACAAACCCGCTTATCTGTCAGCATCTTAGAATTTCACCTCTTCTAATTATCCAGATGGCGGCCAGTGGACGATCTTTGAGTGGAAATTTCCTGTCTGCGTCTGACAATCAACAGATTTTGGATCTGTTTTTTGTGAATCTGCTTCTGAATTTTTTATTTTATTAAAAATGCATATTTACTAGTTTGAGTTATTTTTGTCTTTATGCATGCGTGTGCTACTGGTCTCAATTTGTTTAAACGGAGAACCCAGTTCTCATTGGTTGCAACATTCACAGGATCACTCGGAACCTATGCATTTTTTTGCTTCCAATTTGGGCATTGCTTCAAGTTCATTTGAAGCAGAAAACCATTTATTTATTTTAAGAAATCCTGGATTTATTAATTCTAATATAAACCAATTATTTTTTTAAACGTAAGATCACTCATCTAGCTATCAAACATTAAGCATTTGTCATTATCCGTGTGTTCTCCCTGAGGGTGGTGAGGCCTTTTGTTTTCAGCCTCGCTAGGGGGATGTCGATCATGACAACCTCAGTGGGCACTACACAACAGATGAAAAACTGTTTCGACGGCGTCATTGTTCAACCCTACTCGAAGGAGCTCAATTAATATGCATTCATGTTACGCTCGATTATCCAACTGCGGCCCAAATGAAATTACTTTACAGCTTCTTTTCACATCCATTGCGGATACTTGGATCAAGACAGTCATACTTTGCTTGCGCGATCGAATGTGTCCATAAATGTGGCGCTTTTAAACGCAGCCACATTCGGTTACATGTAGATTCTGACAGTGTGAATGCAATGCCTTTGCTGTGTGGCGAAACAACTAAAATGTCATCGTTTCAGGTCAGCTCAAAGCATGTCAAGACCTCTGTTGATATACTCGTATCATTCTGCCGCTATTTTTCGTCGCCTCCGATGTTCTGACGTTTTGAACCCCCAGTAGGCGTTAAAAATAATCTCGTTTTGCGTGGATTATCCATGTCCTTCAATCAGGACACCATGATTCATCGACTGGCTGCCCCCTACTCCAATCTCCTCAGCGTCAACGAGACCTCTCTCTATAAGACCAATACCATAACAACACCGTTTGACTCCAACAACAAAAGAGGCTCTTTATCGCAATTCTCCGATTCGTTATTTTTCCCGATTTTCCGTTATCAGTGAAACAGTTATCGATTTGCAATTTAGGGAGACAAAACGCGCGGATATTTAAAGATCGCAAACAAAAGACTGATAAATCATTCGGTACTTGTCATTCGTGTAGAAAATTGCATTTACGGGAGCAATGTAAATTCCGTGATGCGAAATGCTATAATTGTGGCAAAACATGACACATCAAATCGGTCTGCAAATCAAAGGTTTGTGCGATTACTAACGATTCATACGACAATATATCCGATATGGCTCTGATTAGTTCCAGTAGTCATAGCAGTGGCCATATTTCCAAGGAACTCATGAATTCACACGGGTAAACGTTTTCCTTCATTGTTGATACCGGGAGTGTGGAATCGCTCATTCCGATCCATGCATTGAAGAGGTTTTGTCCACGTCCATGTCTACGGAAGACCGACCAGTCGATTTTTGGTATCACTGGAAATAATTGGCTTCTGTATTATCCCTATTGTTCGAGATGGTACCAGATTCCCATGCAAATTCTTGGTGTCGGCAACGGGTCCAGCTATTATCGGTTCGAACGTCATGAAGCAGCTAAAGTTCCAACCGAGTTTCTATTCATTACCGACACTTGAGTCAGACTTGTAAAATTTGGTCCAAAAGTGCACCAAAGCGACTGGTTGAATGAAAATTCCCAAAGTCAAACTCGAGGTTGTCGGAGATCCCATGTTCTTGAAGCGGAGGATTATTTTGTCGGCTTACGAGAATCTGTTCAACTGGCTCTGAACAAATTGGTGGAGCGTAACATATTGACTCTAGTGAGCGGCCCACTGTGACACCACTAAAATCCGACGGTTGTACACCCAGGATTTGTGGTGATTACAGGATGACACTCAATCGCCGATTGTTACAGAAGACATGCACGACTCCGGAACCAGAAGAAATCCTCTTTAAATTCAAGGGGTCCAGTTTCTTCTCCAAAAATGATCTAAAATATGACTACTTACAGATTTCACTAGATGACGAATCCAGTTTGCTGACTGTTATTAAAACCCCAACTTCCTACCTTTTGGGCTAAATGTTGCCCCGGCTATTTTCCAGGATTGCATTAATGGCATATTGGATGGCCTAAACGGTATTGAAGTTTACCAAGATTACATTTTTCTCCATGGTGTCAGCAGGCATGGTCATGACGAGAGACTCTTCCATCTATTCCGACGCTTTGTCGAGTACAATGTGGCGGTTAATCCGTCGAAATGCATATTTGCCGTCCGATGGTTTGATTGCCTTGGTTTTGCTGTCGATAAGTCTTGTTTTTACCCAGGCAAGAAAAGACTGAATTCTTTGGTGGAAATGCAAAACACGTCCAATTGCAGTCAATTCCGCTTTATTATAGGGGCCATACAATACAATTCGCGGTTTATACCGAATTTTGCTGGTATCGCTGATTGCTTATTTGAGCTTCAGAATGCGCCAACCTTCCGATGAATTCTATGCATGAGCAGACATTATCAAAGTGGCTTGCTTTTTTGAATTCAGAGACTATCATATAACCATTCGCACCAAGAATGCATTCAGCACTGATTACTGATGTGTCGCTTTCCGACATAGCTGCTGTGTTGGAGCAAGAGGGTCGACCTGTTGTCTGCATATCACGGTGTTTATCCACAGCTGAACGTGGATACGCCCAAACGCATCGCGAAGACTTGGCGGTTTTCTGGACTTTGATGTGGTTGCATGAATGGACCACCCGCGATTGTAATTTAGTGTAATAATAATTCCCAAAGGCCCCAGAACAATTATTTTTTTTATTTTGCCCCTCATGGGATATAAGTAGCTTGTCCGTTTTTTTCCTTTTTGAATCGCCTGATAGGCTCAATCGTTTCGTCGTTGAATGGATCTGTGTAGTTACGTCAATTTGTTATTAGAAAATATTATTTTAAAGCGATTCCAGATTTTGATAGGCGAATTGACGCTTAAATGGATTATTTGATGTTAGTTGAGACGGCTGTTGGAGATAAAGAAAATTTGAATGCTTCAAAGTGAAACATTTATTAGTATTCTGCTCCAATTGAGGCAATGCAGGAATTCTAATGTTGTTTTAAAAGGCAAAATAACTCGAAATTTGGATTTGTTTATGGTATACTTCCGTAAGGGTGCATGTGACTACATTCGCATTCCAATGATGCAGAAACCAATATTAACAGACGTTCTGTGGGTTTTTTCAGAGAAGAATGGAGAAGAAATAGAGTAATCTAGGGAAGAGTGTTCACTGCAATGCCGTTGGTATTAGATGTCATTAATCTGTGTGCATGTTTTAAGGTCTAAGTATAGACCTATCGCCAACTCATCTGTTGACGCCGTGGCTACGTTTTCGCACACCCTCCACTCTTCACTTGATGCCGGAGCGAAAGCCGTCAAGGGAGTTTTCTTGGACTTCTCCTGTGCTTTCAACACTATCTTACGCTCCCGCATCCTTTTGCAACTATGTGAAGATGGTGTTGAAGGATGGTTGATTAATTGGCTTCAAAACGATTCTTCTAATCGACGTCAACAAGTCAGAGTCGGAGATGAAGCCTCCACATCCTTGCCAAATAATATCGGTGTACTACAAGGCGCGGTGCTATCTTCCTTCCTTTTCAACTATTACGCGTCTAGCCTTCGGTCCCCTGACGACGTGACACTAATAAAATGCGCGGATGACTTGACTTTATTCCAGGCATGCAAGACGGATGGTGATTCTCAACAGCTCGGGCAGGCAGTTACTGAGGTACTCGAGTGGTCTTCGGAGAATGGTCTTTTGCTGAATGCATCAAAATGCATCTCTATTACATTTTCCTTGACAGCCGCTGTTGACACTCCCGAAATCCCTTCACTCCATAATTTCGCTTCGAGCTCAAAATCTCGTTTTCTAGCTGTCTGCCTATTCTCTCCATTCAAGAAATCATCGTTCAACGCCACTTCAATAATTTTTCACTTATTAGTGCTCGTATTTTAAGTGACACCTACCATGCTCTCTTTTCAAGTGTAACGAATTGTAAATCTCTTCGACAAATGCGTAGGCTATACCGTTCAATACCCACAAGAACGGCGGCATATCGCAATTCGGTCAATCCTTACTTGTCCAGAGTTTTAGTTTCAACAGAGTATGTGAAGCAGGAACTTAAAGACAATATCGATGACGAAATAAAACGTCCATAATGAAAACAACACGTCCTGGCAACAAGATCGGTCGTAGTGGTTCTTCCATTCTTGGCTGATACACGGATCCTTAAAAAAACAGTATTTTCCAGTTACAATTCCCAGGTCGGAACTGTCCGAGCGGCGGACAACTGAAACCCTAGAATAGTATCGTCATGTCGGTTTTTCGTACTTTGACACCGGATTTCGCGGCTGGAAACGGGATTGGGGCGGGCTACCGATCGCCAGGCCATGTCAGGTGCAATGCGGGCATACAAGAAGCCGATTTATCCATTTTCAATAAAATACGTTTAGGAGAGAAGTATCAGTTCTTCAGATTATTAGATGTTGGTACGTCTGAAAGGATTCTTTGAAAACTCTATGAGTGTCACTAAAATATGTTTCCGCAAAGGGAACTTCGTCGGATCTGTTTCACTTGTACCACTTAAAAGTAATTCTAATATAATAAAGATGATATTTGAATTATATTCGAAGAATGGTCGCATTTTTACGTGTTGTCATGTATATATATAATTGTATCTTTACACTAGCTATAGCATTATAATTCTTTTTGTTAACATCATAATTATTTTACTTTAATGAGGCTAAATTAAAACGTTGGTGCGGCGCCATTGTGTTTGTTCAACGTTATATGCGTTCTCTATATCACTTATCGTGTTGTCCGTCGCACAATACTCATCTGATATGCTATTCTGCTAAAAATTGATGTCAGTTAATTCTGATACATATGTAATGCATCCTATTTACCAGGCATACATAATTGATCTATTTTCTTTATAATGTTTCAGTTTATACAGCGATGATATGCTCATGGATACAAAGCTATACCAAATGAAATCCTTTTTGGGTACGTTTTATTTGTTTTGCTTTATTATATCTTTCTAGAAAGTCAACCCTATGTTGTTGAGTCGGATCATTCGAAATTCACTGACGATCTATCCTATGGTAATCGCACAGCATCCATGTCATCCTTTCGCTTTTGTAGATAAACCAATCTCCGTGATTGATATTCGAATTAATGAAGATGACAATGGACCGGTTCAAAAATCTTCCAGTTCCCCTACCCAATTGGAAAGGTCCCCCCACAATAGCCAACTTCTCGATTCTTCCTCGGAATCCCTTCTGCGGTTTTTCGAAAGCTGCGTCTTTAATTTAAATCATGCCATGTTTTATCTTTTTAAACCCGGGACTGCTGCTGTTATGGAGAATCTCGGTACGTTAATCCGCATATTTCCTGGTCCCTCTCTTTGGTGAAGACTTTCTGGGATATTCTCATTTTTTGCAGTTCGTCGATTGTTTTCATTTAATACGGAAGAAGTGGATTTTTATCTACCGCAACTCATCTGTCTTTTCTTGCGTTGTGATGTCAATGCAAAACTCCTTTTCCCATATATCTCCCATCGGTACGTTTCTCGGTGTTTTGTTCGTTATGCAAATGGTTTGTCCAGTGGGGATTCTTTGTGACCGGCAAATTTTGCAATGATATGTCATTGGTGTTTAAAATGTTGCAATTTAGTTCTTATTCGGTTCAAACGTTTCATCGACACGAACCTTTTTGGAACGAATTTGGCCAGACTGGTCGCGTGCATTTTTTTAATCCCCTTGGTTTATTTAGTCCCATAGAACGTTTGTTTGACCTCTTGAGGTACATAGCTAATAAACATACCCCTATTTGGTTTCAATCCGGTCATTGACACAACCATTTTTTGAACCAATTTGACCAACGACGGTTTCGGTTCAAATCGGAGCGGCTATCACCAACTTGAGGATAAAGTGGCTTCATGGTGTTTACCATCTAGTGGCCTGACCCCCAGTTGCTACTCAGGGTTTAATTCCTGGTGGGTTTTTCGTCTCCAGTGGACTGCAAGCGAGTTTTTACTTTACCGCGAGAGGTGGTGGTGGTTTGAGAGGTCCGTGTCTGGTCGGCGAAAACGTTTGCCGTATCACTGTAGCCGACAACGGCGTTGTAGAATGATTGACAGCTGCTTCTCCGGGTATGCATAGCGGCGTCTTATTTCGTCGTTGGAGATTCGTCGTAGACACCAGTGATAGAATACTTCCCATCTCCTCGTGTCTTCGACACGCCGGCTAACTGTGAAAGACCTGCGAATCTCCCCGATATATTCTCTTCGCTGTAGGTTCCATGCCGCAAAGCGGTAGTTTTAAAACGACCCATTTTACATCTTGCAAGTCAAACTGTAGGACTTCGAAGGGATAACGCTGCCAGTGGGTGTATGAGAGCGCATTTCAATCGTTTATTGTTGCCTATGGCCACAGTCTTTTTGCTGGAATCCGTAAAAAATATCGGATTTATGGTATTTATTCATTGCCTTGGTGCTTTGCGAGTTTTATTGCTTCGCGCGTATGAATGATGATTCCGCACACACACGCCGTGGTATGTGTACTCATGCTCTCCGTGAATCCCACACTTGTAGAGGTTTCCGGTAAAACACGAGTTCCGACTAAAATCTAGATGTTTGACCTCACACATCAAGGTGTCACCTGGCTACACCCCAGTCCTTTCGCGTTTGCATTTTTCAATCGCTGGAGAGTGAGTTGGTGAATCTCTTGTGTAATTCGTTCGTGTGTGCGGTCGACGAGCAACCAACACTCAATCGAATTGCTCATTTGGCACGGCTAGCTATCTAGTAGGATTTGCAATTGGATTTCTGGATCGTTCGCGACGATCCCACGTCTCGCTCCAGGTTCAATCCGCGCGCAATCAGAGTGTCAAACACTCATCGGTGGGCACCCGCGCGTTTGCCGGTGTTAAGTGGTGAATTCGCGTCAGAGAACCGAGTTAGTTGGAGTGCCTGGTGGGAGCAGTGATTCAACGCGTCGACATTGGTGGAGTAGACGTTCGTTTAATTCATGTGTGATCTGGATAGTGACCCCGTTATGCATTGGCGTCTTATAGATCCGTTTTCAGTGGATGTGTTACACCATCTGACTATGACCATTATTCATGTATTACTAGTATTGATTTACGTAAAGGTATTCAACCACTTACACCGAAATAACGCGTTCCCGGGGCACTGCATGCCAATGCCCCAATGAAGTTGCCGGTTTATCCTCTAGCGCCAATTGGGATTGTCCATCCGTATTGCCTCTGGGTATCAATCATTGGGTCTCCGGTTTGCTGGTCCTTCAGTCAACCCTGCTGATTTAGTCTTCAAGAGACCTTTCGTCACCTATGAAACACCTTCTTAGTGCTTTCAAATGTCTGTCTCATATCCCAAGTATGGTGTGAATTTCCCGAAACGAAAATAATGAAGACTTTCTTTCAAACCCAGCTCCCTAAATCTTTATTTTATCATATGCGGCGCATTTTAATTGGTTATCGTAGATGTGATGCGTCGTTTCAAGGTCACTGGTCATCTGGTAGGAGAAAACGGTCCAACTTTGGATTGAATTGTTTTGAAAAAAACAATTGGCTGGGAGATGCCAACGGCGGCGTTATTAAAACTGTTGTTTTGCCAATCAAACCTGGCCAATGAATGGCCCTTCGGGGCAATTGATTCGTTTGTTTTGTCCAGAGTTCTTTTATGTATCGAAAATGGGGTAAAATTTTCGAAAAGAGAAATTACCAAACGCCTTTGAGAGTTAATGCGGATTTGTAATTGTGGAGGAGGAGGTATCCGCACAAATTCGATTTGTTTTATTTTGGAAATGGGTTACTCCAGCCTTCAATCCACGACATCACATCACAATCATTCTCCCACGCTCTGTTGCACTGACGAATCTGTTTCCCCTCAGAAATGACGTCAAACTTCTGTAATCGCATTGCGTGGGCGTCTATGTGTTGCGTAAATCCAGTGCGTATTGAGAGATTAAATTGTGTGTGCGTGTAAGCGGTTCAGCAACCTGGATGCCGCGAAGTTTATGAATCGAATCATCTTTGAGTCCACCCACCACCCCCTAAACACCCTATCTGCCGGAGTCTGTGTTTTCACCCAAGGACCTCCGGTGGATGGGATGGTCGCACAGATTCGACCGCTAATTGGCTGTCCCGGCGAGCCATTCTAAGTGTGGTCGCGTGTTTGTGTGCCTCGTGGGCACCAACACCGCCCCCATGGCCAATCAGGGGGCCGTTAACGCGAGCCCTCATATTACAAAATCGCAAAGAACGCTCTGTAAAACCAAGAACTGTGCCTTTTTTTAAAAAAAAAAAAAAAAAGAAGCTAGGAGCCATTCCGTTGTGGATTGTAAGTTGGCTGATTGGTCAGACTTTTGAGTGCCGATTTTTGAGGTTTTGGTCGTCACGGAGTCTCTGTCACGCCTGTTGACTGCTAGCTACGCTTCATTCTGGCTCCTTCATTCCTCGTCTCGTCGTTTATAGCGCCAAAACCTCACTGCGTTTCGCCACTCAGGTCGCCTGGCTAGTCGACACCCTGGATGGATCGGCGTCGCGCCTATTGGTCCAATCGGGCGCCAATCAGACGTTCTCGGTTGCCATCAAGACCCCACGACAGCCCTCACCGTCTACCAGCAGCAGCATGAAGCACATCGAGTCGGAGCCAATCAGCCTCAACTCCTCGATGGAAACTCAGAGGGAGGAGGCGGAGGAGGAGGAGATTGGCAATGCCTCCGAATCTGTGGAGCACGAGAGGTGGGTGGTTGCTGATTGGGTAATAATGGTGGTCCGACCGATGCTACATCACGATTGGTTGATTGGGTGATTTAATGAGGTAGATACGGTCAAACTAGAGTTGGTCCAATCAGAACAAAGGCGATTCAATGGGTTCTGTGGTTTTCGTCTTATCCTCAGCTGCATTTTTTTGGCAAGCTTCCCCGACCTTCTAAAGAATCGGGATGCGACTTTCAACTCTTGTCTTGATCAGACAAGACCTTTTTTAGTAGTCACGCAACGGCAATTGGCTAATGGATTCAATACCAATAGCGAATTGGTAAACCCTTATGCTGTCCATAAAACTCTTAAAAGGATAATCACTTTCCTGAGGTTGATTAATTTGGCTGGACAATGTCAAATGCTAAAAGCCGATTAGCTAAACTGCAGCCAAATCGAATTACGTTTTTATATGCAGTGACATAAATAGGATTGGCTAATGGAGTCAATATGGACATTGGATTGGCCAACCATGGTGTTGTCGTAAAAACCTGAAAAGAAGAACCATTTTGCTTTTGAGTGGATGATTTAAGATACCCAATGTGGCTTAAGTGAACTCTGGGAGTCAATGCCGACGGTTGATTGGTTATTATTCGTCTGTTACAGCTTCAGTTGTGACAGCAGTAGCTTTGGGTGTCAGGCTGGCCGGGTGGTGGCCGACTTGGTGGTCGCGCCGCCCTGCTTCTCCGTCCTTAATCCTCATCGACCGGACCCGCAGCGGTTCGCGGCCGGCTGTGCTAAATGGACCCCCTCGTCCTCACACGCCTCTCCCCCTTTTATCGCGAACCACCACTCCAACGCGGCTCGCCCTCTCCAACGCAAACTCTCCGAGGTCAATCTCTTTCTCGACACCCCCCGACACAAGAGAACCGCGTCTGACTTCACCCGTAAGGCTTCCCGTTGTTTCCTCCTCTTCGTCTTCTTCCTCCTCTTCCTACTCTTCTTTCTTCTTCCTCCTCTTCTTCCTTCGTCTTCTACCTCTTCGTCTTCTTCCTCCTCCTCCTCTTCTTCGTCCTCTTCTTCTTCCGTCTTCTTCCTCTTCCTCCTCTTCTTCGTCTTATTCCTCTTCCTCCTCTTCGTCTTCTTCCTCCTCCTCTTCGTTCTCTTCTTCCTCTTCTTCCTCGTCGTCTACCTCTTCGTCTTCCTCTTCCTCCTCTTCGTCTTGTTCCT
>JAPUBX010000809.1:95000-132500 GCA_028672205.1 Proteocephalus fallax
CGGCAACTCTCGCGATCCTTCTGCAAGGAGCAGAGAAGTGAGTGGATGTCTCGTCTCTTTTGAAGTGTCTCTTTCAAGACTGACCTGTCCAACAGCCGTGCTATTTCATCGCGCGACCGTATTATTGCGTGTCCTTCACGGAAAATGCACTCGCCGCATCTCAGACCCCTCCAGCGGGCGACAATTACCGACGTCGTGATGAAGTCTTGAAGTTTATTTGTTTTAGTGTGTGTGGAATGCATGGGTGGGTTTTACGAACAGGCACGTCATAGGTGGGAACTGTGTGAACCCAACAGCACGAGGTTGCGCTTTTGTGTGCTCCCCCGTGTTCCTCGTTGTTGACCCTTGACCCCACACCACTGGCGACCATTGATTGGAAAGAAGCTGGTTAATTCGCGTCAATTCCAATCGCTACGCACCTATTTTCATGGATCGCATTTTCATTGGTTCGCCTGCCCTCAAACATGCACAAATAGCCCAGTTCTTTCCGCGTTCGATTCAGGTGTCGGGTTTTCCACCACTGGGTCATTTGTTGTGCAGGTCGTAACTATAGCGACGACCAAAATGCCCGTTTCGGCAACAACCACTAGTGGAGGCGCGTGTGTATTTTCACCAGCACGCACCAATTGGGTCACACTTCTCTTTGTCAATCAGATAGTCCATGTGATCGAGTGGTGTGATTAATTTGCTATGAAATAATCGGAATAAAATATCGAAAGTACAAGAAAATACCACTTAGTTCTAGTAGCAGCTGTATTTGTGATCTTCACCAGCCCAAAGACATCAAGTCTCCTTTATTACAGGGCTGTTTTTGGTAGTAGCAGTAGTAGAAGTAGTAGTATAAGTAGTAGTAGTATAAGTAGTAGTAGTAGTGGTAGTAGTAGTAGTATAAGTAGTAGTAGTAGTGGTAGTAGTAGTAGTAGTAGTAGTAGTAGTAGTAGTAGTAGTAGTAGTAGTAGTAGTAGGAGAAGTTGTAGTAGCAGTATTAGTGGTAGTATTCGTAGCAGAAGTAGTAGTAGGAGAAGTTGTAGTAGCAGTATTAGTGGTAGTATTCGTAGCAGAAGTAGTAGTAGGAGAAGTTGTAGTAGCAGTATTAGTGGTAGTATTCGTAGCAGAAGCTGTAGTAGGAGAAGTTGTAGTAGTAGGAGAAGTTGTAGTAGTAGGAGAAGTTGTAGTAGTAGTATAAGTAGTAGTAGCAGTAGTACTAACCATGGCTTCGGTTTTTTGTTATTTTTTGTCAGCCGGTCACTTGCAAGCGGAGTTGTACAAGGTGAACCTGGGTCTGCCGGCTCGCGTCTGGTTGCCAATCGAGAATGCAGAGCACATCGTCTTGCGGATCCCACCCTCCGCGGCTGTCTGTCTGAACTCCGCCGAAAAGGTGAGAGAATGCTTGGCATATCAGACTTCTCACGACACCATTTGGGCACCATTTGTAGCACCCACAACTGGACTACCGCAGAAGACGCAGAGATTATGGGAATCTTAGCCCTTTTTCCCCTACCCAAAAATCGATTGGTGGTTAATTGTTCTTTCAGGCCCCCTACCTCATTTACGTCGAGGTGTTGCTCTGTGACGACGTTACGAAGGCCCGCCTGCCCCAGAGAACTGGGAAGGCCTCCGGATTGACCCCCTCAAACATTCCAAATCCCCAATTCCATGACACAACAATGACGCACCATCGGTTATACAATTCCTCACACACCGTCAACTACACCCCACCACGTCCCAGCTCTCCCGGAAATTCCTCCAACATGGTGCGTTGCCTTTCTACTTATTGTTTATAAGTAGCGTTGTTATTATGAGTGTTATTATTCGCAGACGATCGGCGGAGCACGAGCGATTGCGGCACCCGATGTCATAAGCCTCTTCTCAGCTGATTCCAGCGAGAGCCCCCCAAACGATGAAGTTCGCAGCAACGGCACCACCACCACCGCAACGGTCAACAGGAGCACCCACCCGACGGCAAACGGTGCTGTTGCCACAGCGACCAACTTCATCAAGGCCAGGGAAATTCGACGACGATTGGCCGAGAATGCGGCCTGTCAACCTCAGCGTTCATTCAAGGTAATCGGTATTATTGTTTGTTGACAACTGTAAACATTCAACGTATCTTAATTGCTCCCTATCTCGTCATGCATACAACGGTCGTGAAACAACATATAATGTCAAAATTGATGCATTTTTTTATGACCCGACTTTTTGAACCGTATTACCGCTGAAAGGATGATACATGCTTGTTGATCTGACCGGCACAATTTATTAACGGGCGGGGGGTAGAGCAAGCAACGTGGTGGCCTTTTAACCATGGCGTGGTTGTCTGCTGATTAACGCGGGTGTGCCAACCATGGCATGGACTCTTGGAATAAACACTTGAGGGGATTGCTGGAATTATGACTATGACTGTTTTTTTTTCCGGGAAATCGCAGCTTGACCCCGAGGATCCCAGTGCAGCAGTGCTGAAGGAGCCGTGGGCGCTGAAGTCTCGCCGTATTCAGGAGTCCTCGCCGTGGGGCCATCTTCCCGGTTGGCAGTTGACCGCTGTCATCATCAAGGTGGGCGATGATCTGCGTCAGGAACAACTGGCCTACCAGCTCCTCAAACTCCTCAAGGTGTGTCCTGAACTTTTCTTCTCTGTCTCCTTCTTCTTCTTCCCTTCTTCTTCTTCGTCGTCGTCGTCGTCTTTAGCGCGAATAGCGTGAGGGGGGTTGCGACTGGGTGCAGCAGCTTTGATTGCATGCGGTAGTCGACCGGCGATTTCAAACCCAGACGCTCCGAGCGCCGAGGTAGAGGTTGCGAGCGTTGGTCTGGAACGGATGGAGTCGTATTAGCCGGATCAGCTGGTTCAGAAGGATGAGAATCAATAACAGTCACGGCTGTTTCATCGAATCGGATTTGATCGAGACGCCTCGCATTGAAACGATGTGTTGAGTTTGCGGCCCTTGAATAAAACAACCGGACCTTTACCAGCGGTTGCTTTATTAGCATTAAGGTACTGCATCAAGAAATTGTCGATAGACCGACTCAACTCTGTAAATGTACTTAGTTTGATGAATGATATAGCCGCCTTCAGGGTCTTGAAAAAGATTTCGTCCAAGTCATTGGACTGAGGATGTCTGGGAGCAAGTGAGCAAATGCCGGCATCCGAGACCTTTGACCCAATTGACCAAATGGTCGGCGGTGAAATGCGTACCATATCCGTAACCAAAACAAGCGGAATGCCTTCACGGCTGAACAACCTCCAAAACACCGATTTGGTGAAGTCAGCATTAGCACTGGTCTTCAGAAATACTTGGCAGTTGACCGCTGTCATCATCAAGGTGGGCGATGATCTGCGTCAGGAACAACTGGCCTACCAGCTCCTCAAACTCTTCAAGGTGTGTCCTGACCTTCTTCTCCTCCTCTGTCTCCTTCTTCTTCTTCTCTCCCTTTTCTTCTTCTTCTTCTTCTTCTTCTTCGTCGTCGTCTTTAGCGCGACTGGGTGCAGCAGCTTCGATTGCATGCGGTAGTCGACCGGCGATTTCAAACCCAGACGCTCCGAGCGCCGAGGTAGAGGTTGCGAGCGTTGGTCTGGAACGGATGGAGTCGTATTAGCCGGATCAGCTGGTTCAGAAGGATTGGAATCAAAAACGGGCATTGCTGGTTCATTGAATCGGATTTGATCGACATGCCGACGATGACTTGATAAATCAGTGACATCGTTGCACTAGTGAACAGTCTCATATATTGACGGTGTAATTTGGGCATAGTCAATCAATAGGAGAACCAATGATATTTTTTTTTTTTTTAATAATTTTTACGCTTTATTAAGGTCACAAAGACCAGAACTTTCAGCATTTTAATGTTTAACAGGAATGGAGGAAATAACAAGGAGGTAATGGCGGCCATAGAAGGCCTTGTCCATAACGCGCGCGAGACAGTTTCCGCCACCCGGCCTCCAGGTTGCTAGATTACAAGCGCACGCCACTACGCTCGGCCCAATAGACATGAACCGTCAACAACATTTTCTAGAAGCTGGGCAAGACTCCTAAGGCAGTTGACAAAGACTGTCGGGGACAAAAAACCACCACATTTTGACGATTTCTTCTTCGTTGTCGCGGCAATCTGCTATAAGAGACTGAACCGGCTGCTTCATGAAAGTCACGAACCGTGGCCGACTATGCGCAGCAATCTGAGGCAGCCCGTTCGGCACTGATCTTTGTTCAGTTGTGGCTCCAGCGACTGCGTTGGTCGTACCTACCACCGCTCTTAACCTTGGAAAAGCTATGGCGAGACGAACTGGTTCGAAAGACCCGTGTCTTACCGGTCAGAACCTGGACGAACCACTCCAGCCCACCACACTCATTGTAAAATAATCCTTAAACAGACAAAAGCACTTCTGTGAGTTGAGTCATTACGTAGAAGGTAGCAGTGCGCTGGAACCCGATTGGCTGCTCGTGAACGGTTGCGATTCGTTATGTGCGAAGAAGAAGTCTTCGACGCACATTTGCCGGGGTTACATTCAAGCGCGGTGTCTATTCAAAGGCCTCGCGGTTGTTGCGTGACTGAGCGTGACTCGGAGAATTATCTGGTTGCTGCTGCTTACTTATTGCTCGATTGGCTGATTGGTCTAACCCTCACTCTCTCTCTCTATCAGCGTATCTGGACGGAGAAGCACGTGGACCTGTGGCTGCGTCCCCTGAACATCGTCATCACCTCGCCGGACAGCGGGCTCATCGAACTCGTCCAGGACACCGTCTCGCTGCACCAGATCCGCCGACACGCCAAGATGTCCCTGCGCGACTACATTATCCGCGAGCACGGTCCACCCAACTCCGAGGGCTTTCTGACGGCCCAGAAGAACTTCGTCCAGAGCTGTGCCGCCTACTGCATCGTCGGCTACCTCTTCCAGGTCAAGGACAGGTGAGTTTTGTTGTTGTTCGTCTCCTTCTCCTTCGTCTGCTCCAAATGAGGACAAAATGCACAGACCCTCCCTCCATCCCATTAAAGCATCCATCCGTCAGCACTAACATAACCCCCCTCCCCTTTTCTGCCAACCCCCTCGTCGCAGGCACAACGGCAACATCCTCATCGATCGGGAGGGCCACGTGGTGCACATCGACTACGGATTCATGTTGTCGGCGTCGCCCGGCCGCAACCTCGGCTTCGAGATGTCGCCCTTCAAGCTGACCTCCGAACTGGTCGACCTCATGGACGGCAGCGATAGTGACATGTTCAACTACTACAAAACTCTCATCATGTCCGGCCTCCTCGCCGTCAAGAAACACGTGGATGACGTGAGTGTTTCATTCATGGCATTTCCATGAAACTACTCTTGGGAATATGAGTAGTGTATGTGTGCCGGCGTCCCGTGCGGTGAAACAGCAGCAGCGGCAGTCGGTTTCGGCCACTGAGCCTCCCAGGGGCAGATCTGGATTGGTTGGTTAGCTAATTTAGCGAGACAGAGGATTGGTCGATCCACGAAGGTCGTGATACGGTCGACCGTAGCCAGAAATTACGAAAAAGAAAGAGAGAAACAGAGACTTTCCCTTCCCCCGTCTTAATTTTCATGAGTTCAGTGGACTTTTAGACAGTTGGGGAACGTTTAATTGGTCTCTCTCTCTGTGTGTTGCTGTTTAGTTTGTACTTCTGGTGGAGATTGCACGCGTGGGTTACCCACACCTGCCGTGCTTTTCAAGCAGCAGCGGAGGAGGAGGAGGCAGCTCTGGCAGTGGTGGAACCCCGTCGTCGTCGGCGTGCTCCCGTCGGGGTCAAGCCACCATCGACGCCCTCCGAGGTCGGTTCATGCTCAGCGCAACGGACGAGCAGGTGCACAAGCTCGTCGGCGACATGATCCGCCAGTCGCTCAACTCGCTCACCACGAGGCTCTACGACAACTACCAGTACTACGCCAATGGGATCCAGTAGGGGGAGAGGCGCCGATTGGCTGCCCAAAGTGTACAGCGCAATATTTCATTGGGTGTGTGTGGGGAGGGGGGGTGGAGGGTTAAAGCATGTCTGCCCCACCTTTCGTACACACACACACACAAACCCCACACCCACTCTATTTATTCTACATATTTTACTTGCTATCGACGCGGTGTTCGTCCATGATTTCCACTATCCGTTTTTTGAAATAGTGCCAACTGCAATCGGTGAAAGTTGTGCTGTCTTCTGTTGGTGAAAAATGGTGGGGCTTATGGGCGTGCTTCTTCATCTTTGGCGGGCGGATTCATGGATGTCGCCAATCGTAACTGACCACGCGCGGTGATCTGAGGCCATGTCGGAACAGACTGTGATCCAGTTATGTTTCCAGTGACGCATCCCGT
Source organism: Proteocephalus fallax (assembly GCA_028672205.1). Classification (NCBI taxonomy): domain Eukaryota; kingdom Metazoa; phylum Platyhelminthes; class Cestoda; order Proteocephalidea; family Proteocephalidae; genus Proteocephalus; species Proteocephalus fallax. Next base: position 101,306 of record JAPUBX010000809.1, read on the forward strand.
AGACCGTCTGTAGCAGTCCAGCAGCGCCAACCTGTGCATGTTGGTGACGGTGAAAGACCACTGGGGACGCCGTAAGCCCCCCTGAAGCCGTCAAATTGAGACTGGACTCCAGATAGCGTACCGCGCGAAGGCGTTGATGCCGTACTCCATGGAGGCTGGGCTAGAGGCGTTGTTGGCGTTTGCGTTGGTGGCCACGAGCCATCGGACAGTGGGCGTCGGATTGCCCGTCGCTGAACACCGCACCTGGGCGCCGGTGTGGTCGAAGAAACGAAGGAGGCGCGGGAGATCGGGAGAAATTCGGGGTGGAAGGAGTTGGCTGAAGTCCACAGGCGCCGAGAGCGATCGGCGTCGTCGTCGTCGGCGCCGATATTCTGCGGGGTCAAAGGAAAACGGTTTAACAAGAACGGAAGGTTGGTTCCGCTTTCTCCGAATACACTTTGAACCGAACCGCTGGAGGTGTGCCCGAGGATTATAGGTGTCAGGGCTTTGTGAAGGTCATGTGGAATACGTGGAAGCGTGCCTCGCTAGTGGTTGATACCTCTGGCGCTGAATTCAATTTGGTGTGTCTCGCCTCCACGAATGCGAGTGCCGACGCATATTCGATTAGCTGCCGAACGTTTCTCCTGGAAGGCAAGGCAAGGCAAAGACATGTCCATCTGTGGACCTAGAGAAATTGAGAACTGCAGTTCACGAGGCGCCTATGATCGATGGGAATCAGTCTCCATTAACCTGGGCGTCTATCAGCTGTAGAGGTGCTTCCTCAGGACTACCTCTCGAGGCTGTGGGGACCAAGCGACACCAGAAGTCCAGTGGAAGAGGGCGACCACATTGATCTCGCCATCTTGCCTCGTGGACGCAACAGTCAAGAGGAAGTGGTTCGAAACCCTCCAGTCACCGCGAAACCAAACGTTAACTTCTGTTCGCTTCCTGCATCTTCTAATTTCGATTTTGGTTAACCACTCGCGAGAATTTGGTAAATTCCTTCGGTCAAATATTCGTCTGTTGGGCAACTTGTTCTTCTTTGTTGAAGCTGGGGATGTCGCCAATCGTAGCCGCCCACCCGCGGTGATCGAAGGCCATGTCGGAACAGACTGTGATCCAGTTATGTTTCCAGTGAGGCATCCAGTCCAGCAGCTCCTACCTGTGCATGGTGGTGACGGTGAAAGACGGTGGTCTGAAAGCTCAGTCGCTGGTCGGCAGAGAATGTGGCTGCAGCACTGCAGACGACGGCGTTGTAGACGCGTCTGCATATCGACGCTGTTGCAGAGCTGGTCGCGCTTGTCCACTGTCGGGATTCGTCGCAGACACCAAATACTTCCAGGCTCCTGATGTCTTCGACACGCAGGTTTCACAGCCTCCAGTTAGGTTAAGGCGGATAATGGCTCGGCGGAAACATCTGTTGGTCCCCACAGGCTAGTACGCAGACGCAAGAACGCATTCCTGGCGCGTTCGGCGCTTAATTGGACCCCTCAATCGATTGGCCGTTCGGGAGCATCGTAAAGCCCCGGTATTTGAAGGTAGGGACCTATTCGGCCTGTGAATCGTTTGGTACGTGGGCCCCTGCTTCTTTTTGGTGGTCTGACCTTCGAGTCGACCCCGGGGTCACTCACGAACGGGGGTTGGTTGTCGAAATCTCGTAGACAAGTTGCGTTCTTTAATTGATCGACAAACCCAAACAGACAGAATCGAAAAACAATGACGAATCATCGTTGTCAGTGGTCGCTTGACCAATTCTGATACAGTAAACCAAACGCGGTCAAGTAAATCCACACGAAAAGTATCGATGGTAATCAGCCTCCATAAACATGTGCGTCTATCAGATGTAGATGTGCTACCACTCGAGACTTATTGCAACTTCGACTTTGGTTAATCACTCGCGAGAATTTAGTAATACCCTTCGGTCAAATATTTGTCTGTGAAGCTGAGGATGTCTCGAATCGTAGCCGCCCAACCGCGTTGATCGGAGGCCATGTCGGAACAGACTGTAATCGAGTTATTTTTCCAGTGACGCCCCTCGGAGACCGTCTGTAGCTCAAAGCACTCCGTGTCCGACTTGACGGTGTTTATCTACGTTTTTGAGATGCTGGAAACGGCTAGAAGCTGATCCGAGGGGCCACTGCTAGCGGAGCCAGTCGCCCAGCGGAAATACGATATTCGCGAGCTTAGATGGATGCGACGGTTGTGTTTGTTCTTTGGGAATTTTCGTATACAGTCAGAATAAGTGCGTTGTGGTTTTTCTTCTACGATGTCAACAGAGTGCCCACTTTAACTGGGCATCGATTGAAGAACGAAAATCAATCCTTGCAGGATTTTCGGGCGTCCCCGAATGAGCGTTTACTGCAACAACTCGTTCTGCCTCTCCGTTCGATTGTGAATAATACGGGAGCAATCAAATGTTGTTGAGTTCACACGAGGGAATTAGTTAAATGGCGCTTGTATAGGCTGCATTCCATTATCTAAAGCAATCAGACCAGGTTAACTGAGGACGGTATTAGACGCTGGAGCTGGTTTGAATGTTACAATCTCAGACTACGTCTACAAGCACCTTTCACGTGACAAACAAAGACGGTTTCTAGTTCCAGTATTCGATCGATTGGAAAAAACTGCGGTTAGTGTTTATTCGAAATAAACTTCCACATGTAGAAAAACATTAATAAGTAAAGCAGGTGCAGCCATTGGACATCGTGTCCAGGCCATAATTCAAACGCGATATGTAACCATTGGACCCAGCGCTACATCGAGACTTTTGGAAAAATCGTAATAAATAAAAATTGTAATTGCTTTATTGAGGTCACGAGGAAAAATAATTTCAACATAAAAAATAAGGAATGACAGAATTGTGATACGCAGTCGTTTTTTTAGGTATAGACCGAGATTGTCAGCACGATTATTGGGGGCTGCCCAGACAGAATAGGACACTGGTTTCCAAACTCCCACATTCACAAAGCGGTTTATAAAAGCCATTTAAAGGACGGCGAATGCAACCGAGTCGGTCGATCCATTCGTATCTGAGATGTTTAATCATTGAGTGGGTCACATAGCAAGAACCGCTGTCTGTAATATTTTAGTAAGGGGCACTGTCTTTTCATTACAATTCCTTGGCGCAGAAATCTCATTACAGAGAATTATCAAGTGTCTCGGATAGTGCCCACCAAACATTGGGAGGTCAGGTCAGTAAAGATGGTGATTCAGTTCTGTTTCAGTTAAATTGACTAATTTGCTTCCTCATAGTGTGTTTCTCGTTTGCCTCACATGGTTACCCGATGACAGCAATCCCAACTATCCAGAAAATGTTGGCGACAACAGTACAACGAGTAGGTTTTATTTTGCGTTAAATTTGGCGTGAAACATATGTTTGTACAACAGCGCAATATTGCTGATCGTTTATATACGCCTCAAACATCATTTTCGATATAAATAATATAAATTGATAATTGACCATACAGATAATGCCCACATATTGACGTCCAAATAGTGGTTATTTAACGACATCACGTTTCTTTCGTCATGTTGAAAAAAGTCGACCAACTCGAAGAGGAATTTAGAAGCGTTGTATCTCAACCGAAGTTCAAGAATTTAAACGATCTAATGGAAGAAAATTCCAAACTGTTGTATCAAAAAGAACAGCTTGAAAAGGTACTCGTGTTGGCGTGTGTTCTAAAATATTTAGGCACTTAAACGAACTGAAGGAGGAATCGCAACTCACCAAATTTGCGTTTCTGCGGGTCTCATTGCCTCTTTCGATGCGGCCATCAAGGCGGCCTTTCCTGACCTCACATCTGTTAGTGTTGTCATAACACCAAGCTCTAATCCCAAATTTGGTGACTACCAATGCAACAACGCGCTTAGTTTGTCAAAAGAATTGGCTGCAGTCGGAACCAAACTAGCCCCTCGGGACGTTTCGGTCAAAATTGTTGAGCATCTGGTTATAAAGCCGATAATGGAAAAGGTCGAAATTGCGGGCCCCGGTTTCGTTAATATCTTTATATCGAAAGACTTTATCGAACAAGAAATAACTAAACTCGTTCGTCTGGGGTTTTCTCTTGAACCCCCTAAGAGGAAACTGAAGGTCATTGTGGACATGTCAAGCCCAAATATTGCCAAGGAAATGCACGTCGGCCACCTCAGGTATGTTGGACCGTCTCGATTGAAACGTTTATTGACTGTCGAGCGTGATGGATTTGTGCAAATTGACGTGGATTCATTTTTTCTAGCCCGACAATTACATGGCGATGTCCATGCAGTCGGCCTATCCTCTAGCAGGAGATAAGCGCACTAATTTTATTTGGGAATTTCCAGCCACTTGGTATGTCCAGCCGGCAACCCTTGCTTCTATTAGCTTCTATTATCGGACGAAAAACGCCCCTTTTATGTAGTGGTGGGCAGTAAAAACGATCTCTTTCATGGTGGCAACAACGTTTCTAAATTCTTTCGCTAGATCCACTATCATCGGAGAGAGCTGTTCCCGAATTCTCGCCTTCATGGGACACGACATCTTGAAGCTGAACCACATGGGTGATTGGGGCACCCAGTTTGGCATGCTGATTGCCCACCTGAAGGACACATTTAAGGACCTCGGGGACAAACCGCTGCCCATCAGCGATCTCCAGTCCTTCTACAAGGAGTCTAAGAAGCGGTTCGACGACGACGCCGAGTTCAAAAAACGTGCCTACGCTGCCGTTGTCAAACTGCAGTCCCACGACCCGCAACATATCAGGGACTGGGAGAAGATTTGCGATGCATCAAAGAAAGGTTGGTGTTTACTTCTGGTTTGAAAGCTGCTGCAACAACCTCACTACTATTTTTGGGTTATTTGTGGCGCCGTGCTCAAACTTTCGCAATTCCGCGAACGGAGTGAACTATACTTTTCTAAATCCTTCCTGACACGTCAACGACTTCCGTCTGGCGTTGACTACATCCGAGGCACACTCCGATCACCGGTTCATCTAAATTATTTATTATTTCTTGTCAATGCACGCTAGTGGCACTGGTTTTCTTTGACGAGTAGTTTATGCAATTAAGGATGGTTCATGTTTCAGAATTCAACGAAATCTACCGCCGAATGGACATCGAGAACCTGGTGCCGCGTGGTGAATCCTTCTACCAGAGCCGCATGGGCGACCTCGTGCGCGAACTCGACGAGAAGAGTCAGCTGGAGGTCGACGAGGGTCGAAAAATTCTCTGGACGCCCGGCTCCAACATACCCCTCACAGTGGTCAAGTCAGACGGCGGGTACACTTACGACACCTCTGACTTGACCGCAATTCGACAGCGCATCTTCGAAGAGGGCGCCGAGCGAATCATCTACGTTGTCGATTCAGGGCAGGTCAGTTCTACTTGACGTCGTGGCGGCAGTGGGCGCGCCAGAAATGCGTTCCGACATCTACGTACCGACCACGTTTTCCGTCAATCCGCCCCTTCTAACCCACAGCTGTCAAACCTTTCGGCAATCTTTCACAACACTGTTTAGTACATTCCACGATTGATACAAATTGCAAGTTCGCATCCATGGGTGATAGTGTTTGAGGGCCAGTGTTCGGCTACATGCGATTTCCATTCATTATAAAAGGACAGACTTCTCTCTCTCGCACTAACCTCTGCTGAACAGCAGAAAATACAGGCTTAACAAAACGCCACCCATCTTCCCCAAAAGGATAAGCCAGCTTCCTGGATGGCAATTTCTCGTCCTTTCAAAGAGGAAGGTAGCCGAATTCGTTTGATGCGTCATCCGTAATCTAAAATCCAGCTGGAGCACCACGTCTGGCTATTCTCAGCATGTTGGATGATTATTTTTTGGCGCGCGTTTTGGATAGGACCTTTCAATGGCCGCCATTTCCCGTTTGCCAAACTTTATATACTTCGTGGGTTATATTGGCCTTTCTTGCAAACTTACCCTGATGTTATTCATTTTATTCTTCTTAACTTATTCTGCATTTTCTACGTATAATCGTTGCGTCCTGTAACATGTTTGTTTATTGTAAATTTTAATGCTGAAAGTTTTGGTCCTCGTGACCTTAATTAAGCGAATATGATTATCATTATGTTGAGGCGTTAACAGCCACATTCACCTCGTTGGAAGCCCGTTTTCCGCCACGAGTTTACCTTCCCGCGATAATTCGCAGTTTGAGGCCACCTTCCCATTGGCAAACGTTGAATTAACCAATCAGTAACTCGTTTCAGGGAGTCCACTTCCAGACCATCTTCTCTGCCGCTGAGAAAGTCGGCTTCTTGGTGCCCGGTAAACATCGCGTTGAACACGTCGGATTCGGTGTCGTCCTGGGGGAGGACAAGTAAGTGATGTTACCAGTAAATATACTACTTTTTATCGATTGAAGTAGACACAGGTTGCCGTTTTTAACACCGGAATTTGCTGTGTAATTTACCTGCATTCATATAGAGCGCCATCGTGCGCTGAAATCGATGGAAAGTAGTATTTTCCCAGAATATTATCTTTCTGGTTCGGCAGAAAAATTATAAAAGAAATGGCGACTAGACATGGACGAGTCGGATTGGCGAGTTAAGGTGTTACAGTTTTGTAAGTAGTTCTGCTTGTGTTTTTTTCAGAAAGAAGTTCAAAACCCGGTCGGGGGATACCGTTAAGTTGATCGATCTCCTCGATGAGGGCGTTGAACGCGCGAAGGCCAAGTTGGTTGAAAGAGGACGCGATAAGGTGGGTGTTGATGCCATTCACGGTTACATTATCGATTCGGACGATTCTAAGACGTCTAAGGCATTATCCTCCTCCTCCTCTTCCACCTTTTGCTAGGAGCTGACGGCAGAAGAGCAACAGGAGGCCGCCGAAGCCGTCGCCTACGGCTGCATCAAGTATGCCGACCTCACACACAACCGTATCAACGACTACGTCTTCTCATTCGACCGAGTATGTGTTGTTGTTTCTCACTCCTTCACCACCACCCCCCGTCGCCACACCCGACTTCCTCCCCGCCTCAAACGCCTCTTTCTGTCGATCCCTTAGATGCTCGATGACCGAGGTAACACAGCTGCCTACCTCCTCTACGCCTACACCCGAATTCGGTGAGTAATTATTTAGCAGCGCACTCTAACTGGATCCACGGTTGAGTGGTTTTTAGCCTCTTTTGGCCTCTTTTGGCGGAGACAAAAATAGATTCCTCTCGTATGTTTTTCTCAAGGAGGTATGACAGCACTCTGGTTGATTGAAGTCGCGCAAATGTGCCAAGAACAACGCTTCGGTAAGCCGATGGGCAGGCAGGCAAGTCAAACTCTCCCCCAGCTGGCCAAAAAGCTACCACTCAACAATCTGCGACTAGGCTCTAAAGCGGACTTTCGTTAGCAGCTGAAATTAGAACTTAATCCCCACAACAACGCCATTTTTCCAGTGAATTGTACAGTTGTTGACGACGGCAGCCACGACATCTGGTTTATAATGTTTACCCCCCCCCCCAATTGCGTTGTCAGATCGATCGTGCGCAAGACGGGCTGGAGTGAGGCCAGGATCAGCGAGGTCAAGAGAGGTGTGCAGCGCGTGCACCTGGATCACCCGACAGAGGTCAAACTCGGCAAGTGCCTCTGTCGTCTCCCCGAAGTGATGATTCGTCTCGAGGATGAGCTGCTCTTCCACAAGCTCTGCGACTACCTCTACGAGGTTAGCTGCACCTTCACGGAGTTCTACGACGCCTGCTACTGCATCGAACAGGACAAGGGTAAGAGGGCTTTTGGCGTCTCGTAGGGGACCCCTCCTCCCCTTCACTTTCTGATTGGCGCTGTTTTTCTTCTTTAAATCAGGTGAAATCATCAAGATAGACGAGTCTCGAATTCTGCTCTGTGAGGCTACCGCGAGTGTCATGAAGTGCTGCTTCGACATTCTGGGCATTCGAACGGTGCAGAAGATGTAGCGTCACTCGGAACGGCGTCTCTGTCCAATGTCTAGTTTAATTATTGTTTCAACACACTTAGCGCATTTTGGCTTTCCTTATATTGGCGGCTTTGTGTTTGGGTGGGAGAGATTGAACTGTGTGGGCGTCACCCATTAACGACGAGGTTTTGTGGAGGCGAACCAAAATAGCCTGAAGTGTGTGGGTAAGGGGTAAATAACTAAAAAGCAGTAACATTCGAATTTTCCGCATTGCTGACTGACAGCAAGTAAAGCATAAAATACCCCTAAGAAATCTAGCTTGATAAACGCAAGTCCCAAGCTTTTTGGACGTCGAAGCGACTGAATTGTCCAATGAGCGGGCCACCTCCGACTTGGCTGTAAGTTGATTGGACGAGGCGCTTTAGGGGTTGCCAAGAAAATCGTGCATACACGTTTACCAGCATAGCGTATTAAACTGCATCTCCATGTTTTCATTGAGAAAGCAGATGTTATGACTCCCTCTGTAGACCCTTTTCATTTGGCGGTCCTCAATTCAATGGACAAGATGCCACCGCAATTGTATCTGACTCCACATAAGTTAGGTTGTTGGCATGAATCATGGTTTGCGGTGGTTGACCAATGAACTGTGTGCTGTAGTTGGTACTGAGCCAAATTGGCTTATACACGCGACTTGTGGTCCTTGAGTGGAAACCACGAGAATACACCTTACAGGGGGCTGAAAATTGGTTCAGCGTTATCTGATGCGCATTGATCGACCGTGTTATTCCACAAATAAATCACCACTATCCTGAAATAAATCGATTTTAAGCATTTCGTTCGTAAAGCGCGGCATGTTCAAAATAATAAAACAGCGTGCACCCCCGGTGTTCAAGCTTATTTATCTCCCTTAAACTTTTTAAAATGATCTCGTTTTCTAGTGGTCTGCCTATTATCTCTATTTAAAAAATCATCGTTCAACCCCACTTCAATAGTTGCTCGTATTGTAGGTTACCCCTCTGTGAACAATGGCGTTTATTAGAGGCGATAGAGGAACAACAGCTGTAGCAGACGGTCGAGTAATTACTGGCTCAATAGGGGAAAGTCGAAGGGAATTAACGGGAGAGTACGGCGTCGTCTCTTCTTCCAGAGCTAGGATAACGGGCGTTGGCTCTTTCTCTTTAGCCGAGGAGGGAATGACTGAAGGCTGGTTCCCTTTCTGCATCTCGTTCTGAAGTACTGACATTGAAATTGCCAGTTGGGAAACGACTTCGTAGAGTTGGTCCAGCTTCGACAGGGTTTCGTCGTCGTCGTCCATATAGACGGTCGACGTTCACTAGTCGACACTCTAGATGAAACGGCCCTTCTAGGCAGGATATTTCGGTTCGTCTGCTTGATTAGCTTCACCATTTTCCTCACTATAAAAGAGAGTTCACACGAAGTAGCAAAGCTCACGATAGCGTGAACGACGATCCCTAAAGTCCGCGATTCAGCACGGTTCTATTAAAACAAAACTCTTAATCGAGATGAGAACTACAACAACTATTTGAAAGTATGTAAAAGCTTACTAACAACGTTAGTTATAATTAAATATGATAGTTTCCTTATACACCCTCCCATCCCCTTTTTTCAAGTTTATCGAAGTGTAAATCTCTTCGACCAATGCGTAGGCATATCGCAATTCGGTCATTCCTTATTTGTCCTGATTTCTGGTTTCACCAGAGCAGGAACTAAACGACAATTTTCATATCTAGTACTTGTTATGCTGTCTTGTTGTATGCTGAAATTTTTGGTCCTCGTAACCTAAATAAAGGGCTTACAATTATTTATTATTATTATTAAACCGAACATGGTGACGAAATCGGGTGTCACCAATTTCATCATGCGACGCGTGGGCGTTTTACTACGGCGACGCCTATTTAGTTGAACAAAACCGCGTTTGTCCAATAAAACCACAAATTAAAAATTACACATCGCTTCACCTTTATACAAAAGGGCACTTTTCATTTGTTTTTGCAGAAGGAATATTAAAAATAAAAGTTAATTTTGTTTTGGTCCTAGTTACCTTAAAACGGCGATCGCCACTATTATTATTAAACTTATTATAACTTAACGCAGTATTATCTCACTTCCTTTTGTAACTATTACACGTCTAGCCTTCGGTCCCCTAACGACGTGACACTTATAAAATACGCGGATGACTTGACCTGATGCCATGCATGCAAGACGGATGGTGATTCTCAACAGCTCGGGCAGGCAGTCACTGAGGTACTCGAGTGGTCTTCGGAGAATGGTCTTTTGCTGAATGCATCAAAATGCATCTCTATTACATTTTCCCTGACAGCCGCTGTTGACACTCCCGAATTCCGTTCACTCCAAAATGTCGCCTCAAGATTAAAAATCGAAATTCCTCGGCGTTATTTTTAACAGTCGGTTATCATGGAGTGATCATGTGGATGCCGTCGCCTTTGCTTCCTAGTTCGTCGGTTCAGGAGACTTGGAGTGAGCTCTAGCCACATAAAAACCTTTGTCCATGTCTGTATAATTCCCCTCATTGTTTATTGTTCGCCAGTAATTTTCCCCGGCCTTAAATTTTCTGACTTTTTAAACCTTCATAGACTTTTCAAAATTATCTCATTTTCTAGTGGTCTGCCTATTCTTTCCATTCAATCAATCATCGTTCAAAGTCACTTTACGTTGGACGATTATTTTTGCCAAATTTTATATACTCCATGGGTTACATTGGCCTTTCTTGCAAATTTACCCTGATGTTACTTCTTTTATTCTTCTTAACTTATTCTGCATCGTGACGTCCTGTAACATTTTTGTTTATTGTAAATTTTAATGCTAAAAGTTTAGGTCCTCGTGACCTTAATAAAGCGAATATTATTATTCTTATTGTATTATAAGGAACGACCAAATTGCGATATACCATCGTGGTTGGAGGTATTGAACGGTATTGCCTACGCATTGGTCGAAGAGATGAACATTTTGATAAACTTGAATGGAGTGGGTGGGGTGGTGGGAGTGGAGTGGAGTGAAGTAAGGAGTATACAGGTAGTGAAGTGGCGTTTAATGATGGATAGCATGTGTAGGCCACTAGAAAACGAGTGCATGTTAAGATGCCTGCGGAGGGTTAAACAGTAATATAATTTGAGGCCAGTTAAATTACCGGGAACAATATACAATAAGAGGGATTATACAGACGCGGATAAAGGTTTTATATGCTGTCTCCCGAACCGGCGAGTTACGAAACAGAGGCCACATAATTTACCGAAGACGGCATCACTCAAAGATAACCGACTGTTAAAAATAACGTCCAGGAATTGCTGGAGGCGAAATTATGAAGTGAAGTGACGGCCTGCTTCCTTTCTCCTATTAATAACAATCAGATGAATTGCATTGATTTTACCTATTTGTTTTGTCAATAAAGCCAAATGTCCGGAAAGCAACAAAAAATCCCATTTCAGTAGATTCCTTTATAACCGTCTTCAACTGTAATCAGCTTAGTTGTTGACCCGATTGATTGATTATCGATTAGTTTTTTAAATCCAGTATGGATTATTGCTTCTTGTCATAATGTCGGGTAAACATAACTGGACTCACGACCAGCCAAAACATTTAACGCGTTTTCGAAGAGGCCCATTGTAGCTTGTTTCGATTTAAAATAGCTTAACTATTGATTGTGACTGTCTTTAGAGGCAAAAAATACACACAACATAGTATATTTGGGCCCAGTTGATGTTTATTTTGTACCAGTATTATTGGTAGTAAAGCGCACGGCTTAATCTCATCAAAGGGAGACCAGATCCCAAGAAATATTGATGCATGCAAGGAAAGTCAATTCAAGGCTTCCTTACCATAAGCTGTCGAGGTGTGAAAAAAAGTTTATTTTGTCAGATTGAAGCTCGTTCGACGACTGCAGTTCTAACCACAAGACAGCATGAACTCAGCTTGATCTGAGGTCTTTATGCGTGCGGAGATGAACAGATTCAACGACAACAGTTCAGAGAAGAATCGGAATTCGCATCATCGAAGACTATAAAAAGAGACCTCAGAAGATGTGGAGTAACGTTTTTCCAATGTCTGAATATGCCGACATGGATGGTAACACAATGTTGGAATTACACATCCAAAGACTGATAGATAAAGGTATTCTGAGTAGAGGTTGCTCGCCAGAATCCTCTCATTCAACCGCACCAGAAGATAATAATGGAGAGGCTCTGCTGAACAGCTGCGGATGTTCGGCGCATCAATTTCAAAAATCTCATGAAACCATAAATGAAGACGCCGCGGCTGAGAGTATCAAGGATTCGTTATTCGAAAGCGCCGAATGCGTGCAAGAATACAAGGATTACCTCACCGCGATAATCAATGATATCGATGAATTCCGCATTCGCGTGGGATTGGTGAAAAGTGGGCGATGTCACTTAGATCCAGACCTGGCTGAATACCTTGGAAGAATATTGGAGAGAATTCAAAAGAGCTTACGTGTTGGGTAGTCTGTTTCTTCTACAGACGTGTTAAGTGAATAAACGATGCTTCAGTGTTTGTTGCATTTTTTGCTCGTCAGATATTTGCTAGACGAAAATATAAAATGCATGCTACTTAGTAATTGGTACAGTAATTTGTTTCCTGCAAGACACACAAGATTTGGCTGAACAGACAACGGCACAATTTTGCTCGATTAGAAACGTCCCGTTGGTACATGACCTTGAGAAATCGGGTTTAGAAGTATAGGATTTGTCTAATAATAATAATAGTAGTGGCTTTATTGAGGTCACGAGGATCAAAGCTTTCAGCGTAAAACAAGACAGTATAAGAAGTACTAGATAAGAAAATTGTCTTTTAGTTCCTGATTCATATGCTTTGGTGAAACTAAAATTCTGGACAAGTATGGAATGAACGAATTGCGATATGCCGCCGTTCTTGTGGGCATTGAACGGTATAGCCTACGCATTGATCGAAGAGATTTACACTTGGATAAACTTGGATAGAGTTGATGGGAGGGGTCAGTTAACATACCAGCAGTTATTGGTGAAGTGGCGTTGAACGATGATTTCTTGAATTGAGAGAATAGGCAGTCCACTAGAAAACGAAATTATTTTAAAAAACCTACGAAGGGTTAAAAAGTCAGAACATTTAAGGCCGGGGAAAGTTACTGGCGAACAATATACAATAAGGGAAATTATACAGGCATGGACAAATGTTTTTATGTGGCTAGAGCTTAAGCCACGTCTCCTGAACCGACGAACTAAGAAACAGAGGCGACGACATTTACCGAAGACGGCATCCACATGATCACTCCATGATAACCGACTGTTAAAAATAACGCCAAGGAATTTAGATTTTGACATCGACAATCGTCCATTTCCTTTACAATTCCATTTTAGTAACGTAATGTTTCTCCGAGCTCTATGACCTTGACATGTTCGGCTTTCCAAATTACCTTTTCCAGTATACTTGATTGTAGATATTTTTTCTTATTATTTAATATTTAATTCTTATTGCCACGCTGGCAGGAAGCCCAGTGGTGGAAAAATAAATCGACTATTTTTTAGTAGTAGTAGTAGTAGTAGTAGTAGTAGTAGATGTCATATAAATTATGCGCGGGTTTTCATTGAAACCGCGAAGTTTACAAACTCTACCTTGCAAATTTGCAAGACAAGTTGACCTTGAGTACTTAATTTCAGTAAATCACTTTTGAAAGGCCATATTTTTATCAGAGCCTTTTGGAATTGGGTCCTACGGATTATTGAGCCGGCGAGGACTACGTGGTCCAAAACATCAGATTGGTTAAAGATGAAGGTCATAGCATGTGTGGCGGCGTGCGTTAGCCAATGGGTTGCCAGTAGAATGGATGCCATGCACGTGATATGAATAAGTACTTAGTTGAAGGTAGCTACAAGTACAACAGCTGGAGCATCAATGCTAAATGTCGTAAGACCACGCAACTGCAATCCATATATTCCCGATAAAGTTAGATTGCATATACAATGATTCAATGTTTAATTATATTTTTAAATGGGCATCGATTGGCGGCAATAATTGAAGTAGAACAAGGACCAATAATACTGTTTGTTTGGCTAGCCATGTGCCAATCATGAGACGCTCTGTTTGAGCCAATGCCACGCTTCTTAGCATATCGATTCGCTCCAGGCGGATATCACGTGGGCGTCACAATTTCATCGTTTTCTAGGCGATTTCAAAAGCACCCAGAGGAGGAATAAAACTAATCATACGGAGAAGCCATGCGAGATTGCAGTCATTCGGGTTTCGGCAACCATCTTTTAACCGCAGAAGAAGACAGACTTCGGCGATCCAAGCATAGGACAGTCTGTAATGATCGCCTCCTCAATTCGTTGTCCTATTCTGCCCTACGGATGCGAGATTATCGCAGACAAGTTTCCAGTGAATTGGCGAACGTCGATTCGGTGATCCAACTTGTGGAAATGTTGAACTCAGGGGAACTACGTTTGGACACAAATGAGGTAGGGCGTCTTCGACGACTGGTGAAATCGCTGGAGAGGCAATTTAATGGTGAAATGTAGACTTTCGATTTTATGTGTTTTGTGAATATGAGTCTCATTATAAACGCGTTTATGTGGTGAGTCTTCGAGTAGACAAATTGTAAATGTGGTTAGACCTATCGGGAGAAGTTACCTGAGTGTTTTGTCACCTCACGCAATTTTGTGGCGACGGAGATGTTTTGCGTCGTTGGATTTTGGGCTTCTGCGCAGATTTCTATCCGTGCCAATTGTCTCAACGTAGCACGCATCTCTTACCTCTAAATACGGGTAGTTGGATTCCCCTCCCAACCCCCCTGTAATGACGGCCAACATTATGTTCAGGTGTTGACCCGAAGGGTCTAGGAAAGGTCACCAAAACCTTTAGCATGACTGCGTCTGTCCACAGTCGTCGGACAATTCCTACGTTGCTATCGATGATTACAGAGGCTGGTTAGGCAGCACATGCGATAGATTATCGGCCAGGTCCACGCGAAAACCCTAAACAATCGAAATACGGAACTTGCCCGAAGCATATTCGGGGTCAATTTGGCCAGGATAAAGTGGGTGGTACATTACGTCATATTTAATAGTAAAACTCATCGAATAACATTAAGATGCCAATCGCTGTGACTGTTCGCTTGACTGATCTGGCGTTCAAGTGATTTCACGAAGAATATTGGATAAGCGAGCCAGAGAAACCTGTTTGCAAAGACGTCTGTCGACGACAGATTCCACGACGCGTTCGGCAATGCATGCTATTCAAAGTTCCAAGCCCGAATTCGGCGCAGACAAACATCCGTATCCAGATTTGCATCGTTTGCCAATTTGGATTTAAAAACAACTTATTGTTTAATGGGGCCTCACAACCCCCATAAAAGGTGCTCGTTTTAGCGAGCCATCAAGTTTTAATATCAAGACGAAACATTGGTCTGCTTACACGGAGAAGCTGCTAACCGTTCTACAACTACTGCTGCTACTACTACTACTACTCGTACAACTACTACTATTACTACTACTACTACTACTACTACTACTCAACTCCTACTACTGCTACTATTCCTTCTTCTTCTTCTTCTACTACTTCTTCTATACTACTACTACTACTACTTCTACTACTACTACTACTACTACTACTCATTCGACTACTGCTACGATTCCTTCTTACTACTACTACTACTACTACTCAACTCCTACTACTGCTACTATTCCTTCTTCTACTACTACTACTACTACTACTACTCATACTACTACTACTACTACTCGTACTACTACTACTACTACTACTACTACTACTATTCAACTCCTACTACTGCTACTATTCCTTCTACTACTACTACTACTACTACTACTCATTCTACCTTACTACTCGTACTTACTACTACTCAACTCCCACTACTGCTACTATCTACTACTACTACTACTACTACTACTGCGACTACTACTCGAACTACTACTACAGTTACTACTACTACTACTGCGACTACTACTCGAACTACTGCTACAGTTCCTACTACTACTACTACTACTACTACTGCGACGACTACTCAAACTACTGCTACAGTTCCTACTACTACTACTGCGACTACTACTCGAACTACTGCTACAGTTCCTACTACTACTACTACTACTAAACTTTATGAGTGCTCTTTCAGCTACTGTCCATGGTTGCGACGCATCTCGTCTGAAATTTAGGCCATATTGACATTTCTATTTTTGTACATTGATTGAGGAAGATCAATACTTGTTAGTACTTAATGGTTACCCGCATATACATTCCTCTGCTCAGCAAACATTTCAGTAGACACGAAATTTCCTCTGGTTTCCACAACTACGACTCCTTCGATGAATCCAAATTCTTCCACTTCATGGACGAAAGGTGAAATTTCTCCCAATTCATCCATTGCTATCCGACTGCATTCATAAACACCAGCTATTAGCTGCCCATCTAAAAATCGCTGCCTTCGGCATGATGCACAATTGGTGGACAATTAGAATAATAATTATGCCGTTGCATCGAATATAATGATGTTAAGCACTTTACTGAGGTTACCGAGGTTATCAGCATGATGAAAAAATAATATAATAATAATTAACCAAAACTGCCTTTTAGTTCCGAATTCACCCGTCGACAGAAACCAAAAATCAAGGGAAAATAACCGAATTACCGTCGTTATTGTAGGTGGGAAAGATTTACGTTTAGACAATCTTGAATAGAGAGGATTTTGGGGTTCATCTGATCTACGAGTAGCGAATAATTTACAACTAGTGAAGTGGCGTTGAATGATGATTTCATGAATGGAGAGAAGAGGCCGGCTACTTGAAAACGAGATATTTTTACAAAGGTTTAAAAATTCACAAGATTTGAGATCTTGGAAACAATATACAATCAACGGGAATTATACAGGCATGGACAAATGTTTTTTATGTGGCTAAAGCTTAAGCTGAGTTCATGCTGTCTAAGGTATTTTGGAAAGCCGAACATGTCAAGGTCATAGAGCTCGGAGAAACATTACGTTACTAAAATGGAATTGTAAAGGGAATGGACGATTGTCGATGTCAAAATCTAAATTCCTTGGCGTTATTTTTAACAGTCGGTTATCATGGAGTGATCATGTGGATGCCGTCTTCGGTAAATGTCGTCGCCTCTGTTTCTTAGTTCGTCGGTTCAGGAGACGTGGCTTAAGCTCTAGCCACATAAAAACATTTGTCCATGCCTGTATAATTTCCCTTATTGTATATTGTTCGCCAGTAACTTTCCCCGCCCTTAAATGTTCTGACTTTTTAACCCTTCGTAGGTTTTTTAAAATAATTTCGTTTTCTAGTGGACTGCCTATTCTCTCAATTCAAGAAATCATCGTTCAACGCCACTTCACCAATAACTGCTGGTATGTTAACTGACCCCTCCCATCAACTCTATCCAAGTTTATCCAAGTGTAAATCTCTTCGATCAATGCGTAGGCTATACCGTTCAATGCCCACAAGAACGGCGGCATATCGCAATTCGTTCATTCCATACTTGTCCAGAATTTTAGTTTCACCAAAGCATATGAATCAGGAACTAAAAGACAATTTTCTTATCTAGTACTTCTTATACTGTCTTGTTTTACGCTGAAAGCTTTGATCCTCGTGACCTCAATAAAGCCACTACTATTATTATTATTAGACAAATCCTATACTTCTAAACCCGATTTCTCAAGGTCATGTACCAACGGGACGTTTCTAATCGAGCAAAATTGTGCCGTTGTCTGTTCAGCCAAATCTTGTGTGTCTTGCAGGAAACAAATTACTGTACCAATTACTAAGTAGCATGCATTTTATATTTTCGTCTAGCAAATATCTGACGAGCAAAAAATGCAACAAACACTGAAGCATCGTTTATTCACTTAACACGTCTGTAGAAGAAACAGACTACCCAACACGTAAGCTCTTTTGAATTCTCTCCAATATTCTTCCAAGGTATTCAGCCAGGTCTGGATCTAAGTGACATCGCCCACTTTTCACCAATCCCACGCGAATGCGGAATTCATCGATATCATTGATTATCGCGGTGAGGTAATCCTTGTATTCTTGCACGCATTCGGCGCTTTCGAATAACGAATCCTTGATACTCTCAGCCGCGGCGTCTTCATTTATGGTTTCATGAGATTTTTGAAATTGATGCGCCGAACATCCGCAGCTGTTCAGCAGCGCCTCTCCATTATTATCTTCTGGTGCGGTTGAATGAGAGGATTCTGGCGAGCAACCTCTACTCAGAATACCTTTATCTATCAGTCTTTGGATGTGTAATTCCAACATTGTGTTATCATCCATGTCGGCATATTCAGACATTGCTAAAACGTTACTCCACATCTTCTGAGGTCTCTTTTTATAGTCTTCGATGATGCGAATTCCGATTCTTCTCTGAACTGTTGTCGTTGAATCTGTTCATCTCCGCACGCATAAAGACCTCAGATCAAGCTGAGTTCATGCTGTCTTGTGGTTAGAACTGCAGTCGTCGAACGAGCTTCAATCTGACAAAATAAACTTTTTTTCACACCTCGACAGCTTATGGTAAGGAAGCCTTGAATTGACTTTCCTTGCATGCATCAATATTTCTTGGGATCTGGTCTCCCTTTGATGAGATTAAGCCGTGCGCTTTACTACCAATAATACTGGTACAAAATAAACATCAACTGGGCCCAAATATACTATGTTGCGTGTATTTTTTGCCTCTAAAGACAGTCACAATCAATAGTTAAGCTATTTTAAATCGAAACAAGCTACAATGGGCCTCTTCGAAAACGCGTGAAATGTTTTGGCTGGTCGTGAGTCCAGTTATGTTTACCCGACATTATGACAAGAAGCAATAATCCATACTGGATTTAAAAAACTAATCGATAATCAATCAATCGGGTCAACAACTAAGCTGATTACAGTTGAAGACGGTTATAAAGGAATCTACTGAAATGGGATTTTTTGTTGCTTTCCGGACATTTGGCTTTATTGACAAAACAAATAGGTAAAATCAATGCAATTCATCTGATAATTATTAATAGGAGAAAGGAAGCAGGCCGTCACTTCACTTCATAATTTCGCCTCCAGCAATTCCTGGACGTTATTTTTAACAGTCGGTTATCTTTGAGTGATGCCGTCTTCGGTTAATTATGTGGCCTCTGTTTCGTAACTCGCCGGTTCGGGAGACAGCATATAAAACCTTTATCCGCGTGTGTATAATCCCTCTTATTGTATATTGTTCCCGGTAATTTTACTGACCTCAAATTATATTACTGTTTAACCCTCCGCAGGCATCTTAACATGCACTCGTTTTCTAATGGCCTACACATGCTATCCATCATTAAACGCCACTTCACTACCTGTATACTCCTTACTTCACTCCACTCCACTCCCACCACCCCACCCACTCCATTCAAGTTTATCAAAATGTTCATCTCTTCGACCAATGCGTAGGCAATGCCGTTCAATACCTCCAACCACGATGGTATATCGCAATTTGGTCGTTCCTTATAATACAATAAGAATAATAATATTCGCTTTATTAAGGTCACGAGGACCTAAACTTTTAGCATTAAAATTTACAATAAACAAAAATGTTACAGGACGTCACGATGCAGAATAAGTTAAGAAGAATAAAAGAAGTAACATCAGGGTAAATTTGCAAGAAAGGCCAATTTAACCCACGGAGTATATAAAATTTGGCAAACGGGAAATGGCGGCCATTGAACGGCCCTATCCAAAACGCGCGCCAAAAAATAATCATCCAACATGCTGGGAACAGCCAGACGTGGTGCTCCGGCTGGATCAGACTTCGTCTTCTTGCGTATTGAAGCGCGAAGAAGCTGTTGTTCTCTTCGCGAAGACCATCACGCATCTGCGCGCACTGCCGCATCACGGTGAAGCGTTCTTCTTCTTCTTCGACGGCGGTTCGGGCTGCTCCAAAGTCACGCAGACTACGTTTTGACACCGGCATTCTGTTCAGTGAAAACAATGGAACAGACGAATCCATTTATTCAGAATAATGGCCACACAATTGATAAACAGGTGGTCTGCCTATTCTCTCCATTCAAGAAATAATCGTCCAAGGTAACTTTACTAATCGCTGCTCGTATTTTAAGTATTTTTTCTGTTTCACCTGCTCTGATGAAACCAGAAATCGGGACAAATAAGGAATGACCGAATTGCGATATGCCGCCGTTCTTGTGGGCATTGAACGCTATAGCCTACGCATTGGTCGAAGAGATTTGCACTTAGATAAACTTGAAAAGAAGGCATGGTAGGGGTCACTTAAATGCGAGCAGCGATTAGTAAAGTGACGTTGAACGATGATTGATTGAATAGAGAGAATAGGCAGACCACTAGAAAATGAGATAATTTTGAAAAGTCTATGAAGGTTTAAAAAGTCAGAACATTTAAGGCCGGGGAAAATTACTGGCGAACAATATACAATGAGGGGAATTATACAGACATGGACAAAGGTTTTTATGTGGCTAGAGCTCACTCCAAGTCTCCTAAACCGACGAACTAGGAAGCAGAGGCGACGACATTTACCAAAGACGGCATCCACATGATCACTCCATGATAGCCTACTGTTAAAAATAACGCCGAGGAATTTCGATTTTGAGCTCGAAGCGAAATTATTGAGTGAAGGGATTTAGGGAGTGTCAACAGCGACTGTCAGGGAAAATGTAATATGGACGCATTTTGATGCATTCAGCAAAAGACCATTCTCCGAAGACCACTTGTGTACCTCAGTGACTGCCTCAGTCTACTGACGAACCTTATAGTTGAACAATTCCTGGAAGACTCCTCAGGTGAGACCACAGAATCGGACCGCTGGAAACGCTTGTCGAGTCGACATCGACAGCAAGCACATCGGACTCACCTGACTCACTGCCCAGGGTGGGGCAGACTCACCGCCGCGACTGGCAAGTCGACGGCCATGGAATCTCAAAAGGGCGATCATCATTGCAGTTATTAGTCATCAAAGGTTTGCAGGCTGATCTAACTTCAAGACCCATCAATTTCCCGTACAACATAACTCTCATTGGCGCAAATGGATCAGACGACGAGGAATTTCTAAAGACACTGCATTTTTAAGGGGTCGTTAGACCGTCCACCTTTTCCTGACAACGAAACTTCTTCCCACAACGCTGATGAGGCTTTTCATTGGTGGAGACACAAGTCCCACTAGACGATTCGACAAACCTTCGTGTCTGAGGGAACACGGGCGTCTGGATCCTCGTGAGTCGGGGTTAGCGAAATCGTCAATCGGTATTTTCTACCGCCCTCCGGGAGACACCAAAAAAACGTTCCTCTTTAAACATGTCATTTTCTTTCAGTGGAAGGGCTGAAAGCACTCATTCTACAGCCCAGAGCAGGAGAAATATTGGTAAAGTATATTATTTATAAATATATCTATATATGTTATTTTTCAATGACCCAGACCGATGTCAATCTTGATTATAATATAATTCACAACGTTAAGTCGGTTATCGCGCGTTCGTGGGCGGAAATCGGTTTGTGTGAGTTAAAACAAAAGGGGCATTTAAGGTCACTACAAGCTTTCCTTAATCCAAATGCAGGCAATCCTACCCCGTATCCTCGACTGAACGTGGAGTTAAGAAGACCACAATGACAACTCGTTGGGTTTCTAAAGTGTAAATATTATTAACCCAAATGTGATTACCGAATGCGATGGCATTGCAAATTGCACTATAGATATAAGACATAAATGCCATCTATCACCACACATATCGATAGGAATAGAAGGTAAAATAATGTCACCAGAGACCGTAGTTTTCCACAACATATCTACACCCCTAAACCAAACATTTCAGAACATACCGAATTTGCTATTATTACACCAGGTTCTTTAGGGAACATTAAACAGGAAGAATTTCGGGCAAGACATTTTAATTTTTACTAACCTCGCACTATCGAATTATGAAAAGATGTAAATTTGTCATATTAAAGTTAGTTAAAAAAGCTGATATGATGAATAAACGCTACTCGGGTTTAACGCTATGAAGTCAGCTTAATCGCCACTCCTGATCCGTGGAGCGACTTGATCCATAAATCGATTTTTGTGGTTGTTGCAAAGCCCAACTCAGATGTAGTCCGCCAACGCCTACTTTTACATATTTTTAGAAGCTGATGTCTCCAGTTCAACGCGAAGTTATTCATTGTTTATTGAGTGCACCCTTTTCTATAAGAGCGACGGAATGACGAGTTATTGGAGTGAAACGGTCGTGGGGTGTTTCAAACGAAGCTCGCCATAGTATTTTACTGGCCAATGATCTCCACTCGATTGTGTCGAACAGCTTCTTGGGGGTTTCAGTGGCTCGATGCCGGCTCGATTGTGTCGAACAGCTTCTTGGGGGTCTCAATGGCTCCATGCCGGCTCGATTGTGTCTAACAGCTTCTTGGGGGTCTCAATGGCTCCATGCCGGCTCGATTGTGTCTAACAGCTTCTTGGGGGTCTTAATGGCTCCATGCCGGCTCGATTGTGTCTAACAGCTTCTTGAAGGTCTCAATGGCTCCATGCCGGCTCGATTGTGTCTAACAGCTTCTTGGGGGTCTTAATGGCTCCATGCCGGCTCGATTGTGTCTAACAGCTTCTTGGGGGTTTCAGTGGCTCCATGCCGGCTCGATTGTGTCTAACAGCTTCTTGGGGGTCTCAGTGGCTCCATGCCGGCTCGATTGTGTCTAACAGCTTCTTGGGGGTCTCAATGGCTCCATGCCGGCTCGATTGTGTCTAACAGCTTCTTGGGGGTCTCAATGGCTCCATGCCGGCTCGATTGTGTCTAACAGCTTCTTGGGGGTCTCAATGGCTCGATGCCGGCTCGATTGTGTCTAACAGCTTCTTGGGGGTCTCAATGGCTCCATGCCGGCTCGATTGTGTCGAACAGCTTCTTGGGGGTCTCAATGGCTCCATGCCGGCTCGATTGTGTCTAACAGCTTCTTGGGGGTCTTAATGGCTCCATGCCGGCTCGATTGTGTCTAACAGCTTCTTGGGGGTTTCAGTGGCTCCATGCCGGCTCGATTGTGTCTAACAGCTTCTTGGGGGTCTCAGTGGCTCCATGCCGGCTCGATTGTGTCTAACAGCTTCTTGGGGGTCTCAATGGCTCCATGCCGGCTCGATTGTGTCGAACAGCTTCTTGGGGGTCTCAATGGCTCCATGCCGGCTCGATTGTGTCTAACAGCTTCTTGGGGGTCTCAATGGCTCCATGCCGGCTCGATTGTGTCTAACAGCTTCTTGGGGGTCTCAATGGCTCCATGCCGGCTCGATTGTGTCTAACAGCTTCTTGGGGGTCTCAATGGCTCCATGCCGGCTCGATTGTGTCTAACAGCTTCTTGGGGGTCTCCTCGAGGCGGCTGTGGTATTCATGGACCTACAGATAGTCTTCAGAAAGCGCCCCGGGATCCAAAATGGGTTTTTGAGTTGAAAAGGTCCTTAGTGGAAGTTTTCCACAACCTTGATAAATCAACTGCCGTTTTCCATAGCCTGAATTGAAACCGGGGGGTATTAGTTGGAAGCTTTGCTTGAATCTTTCCACAAGGCTGCAAATCATGAAACTGCACTTCGTCGACGCAAGAACCTGACGTCCTGGAATTTTACTCTGTTTCAATTGAACAATTGTTTAGCCCTTACCGCATAAACGTGTCCAGGGAAATCGCTTTGATGAATTCGATGATTGGTTCGATTGGTGAAGAGGTTGACAGCAGGGGACATACATCATGATTCAGTGGAAGCGATACAAAGGCAACTTGGCAATTCCGATTTAAAACCGGAGGGCTGATAGGATTCTTGGGTGTGTTTGAGAGCCCGAGCATTTGGTGTTTGAGTCAACGTGTTTTTGTTGTGTTTTTGTAAAGAGGAAATCGCGCATTTTTATCGAGAAAATCATCGTTTTTTGGGAAATCTCGTTGAAAAATAAGTCCACTACTTTCTCCGCTTATATGTAATATTCTGGGAGCTTATGTGGCACCTAAATTGTCCTTCTATTGCACATTAAATCAGTGATGATACTTCGCAATTCGTAAGCCTTCCTCAGTTTGGAGGATCATTTAAATTCGATTTTAAACCTGAACGTTTTGTTGTATTTTAATCTCCTGTTATATTAAAGGTAACAATGGTAAATTATGCATTTTTAAAATGTATTTGGAGACCACCATCATCACTAAAATCGGACGTGCAAATTGACAAATTATACACTTGTGCACTTTTATCACTCCGATCACATTTTGTATCGTGGAAGTTGATGTTGCACCCAGATTCTCATTTCATTGCATAATACATATTCAATAACTTATCGAGGATCTGATTCAATATGATCAATAAAATGTCAATGTCCTCATTTTGGAACATCACTAAAATTCCTATTTAAATCTTCAAACCAAATTTGCAACCAATGCAGGATCTCCCAACCCGGAGATTTAAATCTTATTTGATATTAAAAATTTCCAGTAAACGGCCGACAAGCCGCCTAACAATTCGTTGTGCCGAGGGAGATTTGATGGAATAAATGATTCCAGAAAGTTCTTCCAGTAAGTCACAGCCTTTCATGGTTTGTGAATCGACGTGTATCGTGGACAAGAGATGGGAAGCAAGATTCTGCGATGGGTCCGACACTTCGGCATCTGTTAAACACCTCAACATAATTTCATCCCCACAAGACGTTCGCTGCTGTCAGACATATTACCGAAAAGCTGAAAAGCCTGAAATTATATTTGGGGAAATGCCATCAAGTCAGAATCGTCCACGCCTGTCTGTCGAGCATCATCGACCCTCTCCAAATCCGGTTCGGATCGATCTAAGAAGACGAATAATTTCTGAGTAACCGGAACACTTCCATCGACATAAGCGCAAGGATCTTCTCAACCCCACCCAAACTTTGGTGCAGGCACACGTTTTGATTTTTTAACAAAAAAAATTTAGGTTTAGTCCTAGATCGTCCATAAAAGGTGCTAATTTTTACACGAAGCAAGTTTTATCGTCAAAATGCGAGAATGTTGCGAGATTTGTCGTTTCACGAAAACAGTCCAGTAGTTAAGGGCTCTCCTTCGGGTTCCACGACGACGACTGCGTCGACGATGGAGAAGCCTTCGATAGGAAGAGACATTGGATGCCAGTTGAAACGCCTCAGCATTTTCCCATATTTATCAGAGTCGACGTCGTCGTTCCACTGCGTACAAACAAAAAGAATAGTTAACACGCTGCGTCGGAATAAACTTATAAATATAAACTGTCTCACCGAGTCACCAAGCTCCTCGGGCGAATTTCCTCTCAACTCTTCCATCATCAATGTGGCAGACAGCGGACGCAGACTCTCGCCGTAAGCAATTACGTTCTCTTCGGGACGATGTCCAGATGGCAGAAAAGAGAACATGTCTGAGGACTACTGTTTTCATTGGCCTTCGAGGACAAGCCAATGAATATCGACGGGCAAAAATCGATTGTCAGTTTCCCCCACCACCACCTCCTCCCCTCGGGTTGGTTCGGTGCTGTCTAACTTGGCGTGGGGATTAGAAACCACACGAATTCGCCAGTTTTACAATGCCAACCAATTAATATGTGACAAAACTATTCCCGTTATTATACTAAATTATAGTAGACAACTTACCAATTGCGAAAAGTCGATTTTGACATACGAGTAGGTGGGTAAAAAGCGAAGGCCTGCTGAACCAGGCCATTTCTGTCCACTGGCCGACGTCGCCATGACGTCTGGCAATCCTGATTGGCTGGTCCGGAGGCCTGAACATCTCCACGGATTCGTGGACGAACTGTATCCCGTTGTCACAGAACATTCCGCCAGCAACAAGCGTTTTTCCCCGAAACACAGCCATTCCGTGGAAGCAACGACCTTGAAGCATCGGCGCTACCACAGTCCACTTGCGCCGCCGAATCCACGAATCGCCATCTTGTCGCGACGCCGGGAGACACAGCAATTCAACGTGAGAGATCGTGATTTCGGATCTATCGAGTCCGCCCGCGACTATTAAGAGTTGGCGTCCGCCGTGCAAAACAACGGCAGCTGTTGCAGAGCAACGACCCACGTTGAGCGGAGGCAGCGCCCGCCAATCAGCGCTACAGGCGGACGAGGAAGGCGGCTGTCATTGGTTGGAGCAATGAAAAACGGAAATCCAAGCGAATTTACTCACTTCGCCTCCGAAGAGAGGTACTCACAGTGGAATAGTCGAAATCCAAATCGACCCATTCCACCGCAAACTAAGATATTGTCCACCGTGGCAGCCACAGCAGCCTGGAACCGATCGAACCAGAGACTCGGACCTTCGGAGACAGTTCCCGTCTCTGGATTAATAACCAGTACATCTGCGATCGCCCCATCTACCCCAATTCCGCCAATGACAATGATTTTTCCTATTCAAAGGAAATTAGATCTATTCGACACCAGGTGGTGTAGACTCACTGTCACGACTGGCAATGCGACGACCGAAGACGAAGTTCATTTTAATGCATTGATCGCTTGTGCAGTCATCAGTCGGTAGTGCTCGGAATACGGAAAAAAGGGTACGTGCAATCGGTTGTCCATAAAATACTACCCTCGGTGTGGCGATTTCACGTGGCGATGAGGAATTTCTAAAGACGCAAAAATTTCAAAACGGAAACACTGTTAATCACAACACTGAGGATAAAACGAGGGTTTTGATTTGTCGAAGCATCTTGTGTCTAGACACGTGCGGCTAGCCGTTCGCTGTCAATCGATATATTTTACCGCGCCCCCCCCCAGGAGGCAACAAAAAACGTTCCTCTTTAAACATTCCGTCGTCCATTAGCGGGTTTGAAAGGGATGTTTTCGCAGCGTGATAATATCCTACATAATTCGCTTTCCTGAAGGCAATTCGCCGAACTCAAATGCACGCAGAACATCAGGAATCCTACCCTGGTGCATCCTGTCTCGTTTTTGAAGGGCTTTCGTCGTCGTTGTCTGAACGGTTGACGATTCTTTCATAAATCCAACCTGGATCATTGCTGTCTGCCATAGTGGGGTATTCTCGACTGAAGGCTGGGTTGAAAAAAGATGCGAATTACGACCATTCTAGTTTCAACCTTGCGACTTTATTCTCATCAAAGTCTTCATGCATTTTCAAAGGTTCTTGTGAACCTGGCTTTCTAAACAAAGTCAACGTTTACAAAATGCCTGAGCACTCAATGCGAGCACTACCGTTAGTTTTCGATACAATATCGACACTCCTAAACCACACCTATCGGAACGCATAGAAGGTAAAATAACGTCACCAGATTCTTTGATTGATCAAGGCGTGCCTACATTAGACTGCAGTTCTAGTTTTAAATCATAAATTAGACATCGGGGGCCAAGGAAATATTACAGCAATACAAGGAGAAGCATCTCAAAGCTAACTTACCTCCAACTATCGAATTGTGAAAATGAACTGCAGCTCGCCCAACGCAAATCGGTCTTTAATCTGATAAGCTGAGTAAAATCTACTCGGAGAAGACGACGTGAAATCAGTTTGAACTGACATCTTTACCGGCAGAGATCTTTGTCAATAAGCCTCAGCGTAAAATAATGAAGTCTCTTTTTCTTCCATATATTTGGTCATTGCAAATTTCGATGAGCGTTTTACTTCGTGATTATTTTAGACGTTAGCATGCACTAAGTTGATTTTCACAACGCTCGATCGGTCTTTCGGGTTGTGGATGGATCCAGAATATGACGTTGTAGGATTTCTCTGTCAAATCAATATTTTGTCACCTACGAAGAAGCTGGCTTTCTGGTCGCCGGCGACAGGCATCTTTGTCTCCTCTCTACTCAACCTCCTTCCACAACCTCAAACGAGCACATTCCAAATTAACGTATAGCCAAGACCCCCAATCAGCTTTGTAATTGGGTGCAATGTTGAAACCGATGACGCCAAGACTAACCCGAATACGCTCTTTCGCAAGAGACCCTTAAATCTGTCCGTCATCGCTCATTAAGGCCAACTCAATAGTAGCAGGACGAAGGACGACATTAACGGCGTCAGCGGGCTTCAGGAAGCAGTAAACGTAGACCTTATCCAGGCGGTTTTCGAGAACGATGCGAAAACTACCAACGGCGTATACGTTTCACGGATTCCAACAGGCTCGTCGTCTCCAACACTTACTTTGAACACCCCGAAAGAGATCTGCCAATTACGGTGGCACTGCGCTACAGGTCGACCATCGTCTTTTACATCGTCTCTATTCAAGATTGCAGATCAACACGAACCTACCTTACTCAAACTCACGCGCTTCGAGATACGCGTTCCAGCCAGTCAAAGAACTTGCGCCTTCGAAACGCACTTGACTAGCCTACGAAAAGCAAAGCCGTATCTGATGCCATCGCGTCACTGGGTCGTCGAGAAAAGTGACCCAGCTAGTCGATGCTCGCTTTTAAGACTGCCAACACCTCAGACGACAGATAGCGATACTTGCATCTGGCAAACCGCAATCCCCAGAACCCCTCTACCTTCGCGACTCGGCCCCGATTCAGCTAGTGCCAGAGAGGCAAAGGACTGCAATGTGATTGGTCCAGATGGGGTGTTTCAGTAGCCGCCAATACGCCGCCTCGTTGTTATTTCGTTTGGTTTTTCTCGACCTATTCTTCATTAATATCTATACTCAACACTTATTGTATCATTTTTATTTGTTGGAAATTGTGATGCTTAAAGTTTTGATCCTCGTGAACTGAATAAATCAGACCCGCCCAAAACGTGACCGATAAATGCGTCGACCAGGTGCCCGATAGCTTAAGCCCCATTGCAATTACCAAAAGGTAGCCGTAGCTGTTTCATCGACTGTCGGACGGCAAAAACCGAGCGAAAGTTTGTCTATGTGTAGGTGCTCGTCGTCTTCAACACGAAATCAGCCAAAACAGCATTCCACGCGTTTAAATGTGATTTTTCGGTGAACAGTTGGATGCACTTTGCTTCACAATGGCTAGAGCAGCCCTCGAACAAAGCTACCTCTACCAAAGTCGGGTTACCTGTTAAAACCCGTAGGAGACGCTCCACGTGGTGGGGGTGTGAACTGGAGTCGAACTAAGGTCGCTCACCGATGCAGACCGTTCCATAATCTGACAGCCCCTGTACCGGGATTGGTTGATATTCGCAGCAGACATCAACTCTGGTTTCATGGTGTTGACATAGTGGCTGCCGAACGACACTTTTCGTGTGGAGTTACTTGACCGCGTTCGTTTTAATGTATCAGAATTGGCAAAACGACCACTGACAACGATGATTCGTCATTGTTTTGATTTTCGATTCTGTCTTGTTTGGTTTGTCGATCAATTAAAGAACGCAACGTGTCTACGAGATTTCGACAACCAACCCCCGTTCGTGAGTGACCCCGGGGTCGACTCGAAGGTCAGACCACCAAAAAGAAGCAAGGGCCCATGTGCCAAACGATTCGCCGGTCGAATAGGTCCCTGCCTTCAAATACCGGGGCTTTAAAATGCTTCCGAACGGCCAATCGATTGAGGGGGTCCACCTACGAGCCGAACGCGCCAGGAATGCGTTCTTGCGTCTGCGCACAAGCCTGTGAGGACCAACAGATGTTGCCGCCGAGCCTGGTTTCGCGTCTATCACGCCACTATCCGCTTAAATCCAACCGGAGGCTGTGAAACCTGCGTGTCGATGACACCAGGAGACTGTAAGTATTTTTGGTGTCTAGGACAATCCCGGGGCTTTACAATGCTCCGAGAGAAAGTTCGTCTATGTGCAGGTGCAAGAGGTTTTCCATCAGCGACCTGGAATTCACAGACGTTATCGTAGTTCTTGGAGACACCCCAACAACATTCTCGTCTGGTTGGAGACAAACAATCTTCACACCCAGCCTATCTACCCCAACAATGCTGCAGCAGAGTATATATCACAGCATTTGAATTGACCAATCGGACCGCGCCGATATTGACCTGCAATCCGTCCAATCCTAAGCTTAGGTTTCGAAATCTGACCACTGGGAATCTTCGATCACTGACATCGCTGTCAACTCTTCCACAATGCTGTCAGCGGCTGTTTTCCGGCCAAACTCCACACCGAACAGAACCATGGGACCGTCACATGGCCGGTCAACTAAACAACTTGCTGAGGTACGATCAAAGCGGCGTGGCCGGACAGCCACGATTCGCGAAATTCGTGACGACGGCGACGGGAATTGACGTACAAATCCACGACTAGAGTAACCAATCACCCCCCCCCTCATATTCTACCTAAGTGAGACCTGCACGTGAACATCTATCCCGGGTGATGGGATAATTTGCAGCTGCGTAGAAAAATGACAGAAAATGGCGGCGTTGAATATTCCGAGTGCCGAAAAGCGTATTTACCACCCATACAGACGCCAAGCGGTGTCGTTGTCATCGTCTTCGATCGATCGATAAACGAGAAGTTCGGACGGCACGTGGGCGGCACGTGTGGACGCG
Source organism: Proteocephalus fallax (assembly GCA_028672205.1). Classification (NCBI taxonomy): domain Eukaryota; kingdom Metazoa; phylum Platyhelminthes; class Cestoda; order Proteocephalidea; family Proteocephalidae; genus Proteocephalus; species Proteocephalus fallax. The sequence continues at coordinate 131,569 of JAPUBX010000809.1, forward strand.
TATGGATAAACGCAACCCCCCGACCAACACCTTCCTAATTGAGAGGGCCCTCGAAATCCCACCTCGCGTGCTATCGGATCACGCGACAATCACGATACAATTAGAAGCGGCGTCTGATCCGGAGGTTCGACAGACCGCATCTGGTAGGCTCGTCAAGACTCTCGTGTCGGCAGGAGCAATGAGACTTCCAAACGATGAGCCCCAAAGCCCATCACAGCAGCCGCAAGAGCTGTCACCGAGAGTGATCGAGGATCGCGTGAACGTGCAGCTTAATATCACTCTGGAAACACCTGGTTCGCCCAATCTGATGTTCAGGTATCCTCAGGAGCCGCCGGAGAATTATGTCCCATTGGATCTGACAACCACTTCGACACCAGTGATGAGTGGTGTCGCAAACAACGGTCCAGACAACGCACCGCCGACGACCTTCGACGCCCAAGCACACGCCAGGACTGTGGGTCAATTGTTGAACGGCGAAGGTAGTCGAGCACATGCGATCGCCCCAGCGTTTGCTGGTGCTACTTCTGAGAAGGAAGATGAAGAGGCGACGCGCAAGGAATTTGAAGAGTCATATATAGCAGCAGCTTCATCGCCGATTAAAAAAGAGGACTTAGAAGATGACATCGACATGGACGTCAGTCCGGATACTGGTGAAACCCTGGTTGACGTTATGAATTCAACATTAGTGTTTGAGGAGCCTGAGGATTTAAGCGTCAAACGTTTTCCAGTTGCACCAGGATCAGATGGTGGGGTCCCGGAAAATGAAGAACAAAATATCCAGCTGGAGACAAGTTTCGGCCGGCAAGACCAACTCGATGAGGAGGAGAAGGACTATTACGAAAATGATGAAGATATGGAGGCCCTGAATATCGTTTATAATCGGAATCGGTATGGTGAACCCAGCGAGGTGGTTTCGGAGTGTTCCCGAAGAG
>JAPUBX010000809.1:137500-234906 GCA_028672205.1 Proteocephalus fallax
CCGAGATTTGCTCTTCTGAAGCGTCTCGGCTTTATTTTCGATATAGTATGAGTTGTTTTCACGAATCTTTACGATCATTCAAGGGTGAATTCGTTACAAAATACAGAGTTAAAAGAAAAGACTAAAACTAAACCATTTTAATGGTGGTTGTCGTCAAAATGCCACCCGCTAAAAACATAATGTTTGTCTTCACCAAATGCAGTAAGCACTAAACAACTCCCGACCATATATTCCCGACTAAGTTGCCTTATTTACCTGATGATTTAATGCTTAATTCTATCGGTGATTGAGCACCGATTGGTGACATTAGGGCCCAATCATTGTAGGAGAACAATAAAAAAACAACCGCCCAATGCAATTGGAGGATTTCGGTGTAGCGGGCTATAAACAGCAGCGCATGTCCCAATCCTGCACGATTCATAATAGATCGATTCGCTGGGGCCACAAAATCACGTGCTCGCAGCTGATTCGTCGGTTTTTGGGCCCCCGTAGTCTGCCCTGTCTACCGACATCCGGACCCGATTTCACAGGAGATGGCAGAAGAAGGAGAAGGAGGGATTAGAGAGGATGAGGAGGAGGAGGATAATATTTTGGGCCGCGAAGAAAGGCAGAATCCCATTTGCCCAGGGGTAGAGTATCATGCAGGCCTCTATGCCGCTTTGATCAGCTGCTCTGGACAGCTGTCGGCCTACTTCGACTGCAATTCCAGACAAAATAAAGACGTCCTCGCATTCATTCGAAGAGTATTGCAAATGTCCAACGAAAGAAGGGCATTAAATATGCGTGAGGTGACAACTTTAATACGACTATTGGAAAAAATTAAAACTCAAGTTCCTGGTACCAAAAAGATTATCAATCTGAAGCCATGCGACTGCTAGGACCGTGTTTTTTGTCGACCCTATTGGCTTGTGATGAATACACTGTCGCATAATAAGCGATTTTTAAGTTGCTACTTTATATGCTGCTACTTTAAATACTAAGTAGGTGTGCATTTATTGTGCGCTGAGCGGGATTTTAGTCTATTTGGGTTTGATTTCTTAAAGTGGATATTTTGAAGGACCTGTCAATGCAAATATCAAATGCCGCCAAATATTTTGCACCAGACGCCAATGGTGTGGTTTTATTGGGAATAGGCGGTTCCCGAACACAAATAATCACAATACTTTGGGTATTTCATATTTGACTCTCTAGTTTGTGATTGCACAAAACATCGATTCCAAATTCACCATTCACAAATAGGTGATCACCACGACGGATCTCTGGGGCATCACCTCAAGCTCTCCAGACCTCCGATTTCAGCACGTCCACCGCTTTCATCACCCCAACAGTCGACAAGACTCTCCAGAAAAACACACACGTAGCAATGGATTATGCGCGTGTTTATTAATCCTAGATTCCTCTTAAATATGCAATACAACAGGCTTACCAAGTGCTTCCCTAGACCTTGGTGCTCTGAATGATGGCTTTATCTTTAAAACCGCTGACCATTCCGCGGTGTCTCGCGTTCAATCTCTTAATCCCAGCGCTTTTCTACCCTCTCACGAATCCTCTATCTCAAACATTTTTGCTTGGCTCGAGAGCTCCACGGCGACTGGTCCGGACAGGTCCATCCCGCGGTTCTTAAAATCGGTCACCTCGAGATTTGCCCGATTTTCACCCAAATTATTCGTTAGGAGATGCTCCTTTCCTTTGGAATGGAGAGATGTCGCCATAACACCAATTCCGAAACCGGCCAATGGTTCCGCCGGACCTGTGAAGTGTAGACCTATCGCCAACTCATCTGTCTGGTTTAAAGTGATTGAGAAACACCTCCTCTCTAAATTGGATGACACGCTTAAAACTGCTGATGACCCGTTTCAGTTTGCCTATAAACCAAATAAAAGCACTCTGGACGCCGTGGCTACATTTTCGCACACCCTCCACTCTTCACTTGATGCATGCATGGTGATTCTAAACAGCTAGGGCAGGCAGTCACTGAGGTACTTGAGTGGTCTTCGGAGAATGGTCTTTTGCTGAATGCATCAAAATGCATCTCTATTACATTTTCCCTGACAGCCGCTGTTGACACTCCCGAAATCCCTTCACTCCATAATTTTTCCTCGAGCTTAAAATCGAAATTCTTCGGCGTTATTTTTAACAGTCGGTTATCATGGAGTGATCATGTGGATGCCGTCTTTGGTAAATGCCGTCGACTCTGCTTCCTAGTTCGCCGGTTCAGGAGACTTGGTTTAAGCTCTAGCCATATAAAAACCTTTTTCTATGCCTGTATAATTCCCCTTATTGAATATTGTCCTCCAGTAATTTTCCCCGGCCTTAAATGTTCTGACTTTTAAACCCGTCGTGTGCTTTTTAAAATAATCTCGTCTTCTAGTGGCCTGCCAAGAGATCTTCGTTCAACGCCACTTCAATAATCGTTCACTAATCGCTTCTCGTATTTTAAGTGACCCCTCCCATCCCCTCTTTTCAAGTTTATCGAAGCGTAAATCTCTTCGACCAATGCGTAGGCTATACCGTTCAATGCCCACAAGAACGGCGGCATATTGCAATTTGGTCATTCTATATTTGTTCCGATTTTTAATTTCACCATAGCAGGTGAAGCAGAAACTAATAAACAATTTTCATCTATATTACTTGTTATACTGTCTTGTTTTATGCACAAAGTTTTGGTCCTCGTGACCTCAATAAAGCCATTACAATTATTATTATTATTATTTAACAAAATCTCAAAAAATGGTAGCGATTGGCGTCATTAAGGATATGCAAGATAAAAAGCAACAACTCTGTACAATTGGAGGCCCATAGACAGAGAAGACTTAGCCATTGCGCATGAGTCAATCACGTTAAACTTCGCATGAGCCAATCACGTGAAGCTGCGCATGAGCTTATCCCCCACGCTTCTAAACAGATCGATTCGCTCCAGTCGCAATAGCACGTGCGCAACGCGATTCCATCGTTGTCTAGGCGATTTCAAAAGCCCCCTTCCCAATCCTTTGGGCTGTCCCAGCAACCCCCTCTCTACCAAGCCCCCAAATTTGCCCCAAATATGAGTGCTGCCGACTCTGAAGTGCAAAAAGAAGCACACCACCTTGTGGTGAAGGTGCTTGCAGAGGCTGAGAAGGCCCTTGAGAAGTGGATCTACTCCGAGCCCGTGCTAAGATCTCGCGCACACGTCATCGTGGAAGAGGCTCTGTCTGCGGCCGCACTGCATTTCGAGAGTGTCGTCAATTGGGAGGCCTTCTGCCGCAACAAGGCTGACTTCGTGGCATACATGTCCCTGAACGACGCCCAACGACTCCTCGAACACGACATTGCCGCGGAGAACCGAATTCATGAGCAAACGCGGGCCATGGTGAGGCGAACCTTGCGAGAGGCGCGCAAGTGTTTGGCCAAATCCGGCCTCCAGGCGCAGCCTACCGATCTGCAGTGCGAACAGGAGTCCAAACGCGTGGTGTCTCAGGCCCTATGGGACGCACAAAACTTCGTTTCCGCCATCCCACGTGGATCCAACGTGGTGGACGACTACGAACCCACGCCATCGGTGCCAGTGGTGCGGACCGATCCGGCCTTTGACCAGTTCACTGAATCTCAGCAGCCGTTCATCCCGCAGTGCTTGGGCTGCGGGCAATCCGACAACAACAAGAACAACAACAACAACAACAACAACAACAACAACAAAACCAGGCCCAGAGACTGCATCAGTAACTACATTAATCGACTGTTGTCGAAGAATGGGGCAGGTGAGCCTCGTTTCGGGAAAAAACTCTCGACCCAAATCACCTGCAAGGTGGTGACGAAGAATGCGATGGTGAGCCCGGCTGTCAGATACCTCGGCCAATCAAACTCGGTGCAGTTTGGCAGAGACCATCCCCAGTTTCTGATAAACTGCAGCGTCGATCCACCCCAGCACCAACGGCCTCCCCATCATCCCAAGGGGGAGTGTTGCAATGAAGCCAGTGGGTCAAAGAGTTGTGACGAGACGAACGAAATCGATGGTGGTGGTTCGTCGTCCTTCGGATCCGACTGTTCGGGCGATAGCGAAGAGGGCGACGAGGATGACGACGAAATTGATGATGCTGATGATGACGAGAGTGAGGAGGAGGAGGAGGCTGCATCGGCCCTATCTGAACCCCAGCGTGACCCCCGTAGACGTGACCTTTCTCTAGCCTCCAGTAAATACGCAGACGTGGAAGAGCGAACCACCTCCAGTATGGAAGTCCAGAACGGTGACCTTCAAGGCCTCGAGGAGGCGGAGGAGGTGGAGGATTTCCCGGGTATAACGCCGTCCATCACCTCAGCGTATCCTCGGCATCAGGAGGGTGGACAGGGGGAGGGGGTTGACGATGGGAGAAGCAGTTCAAATTCGTGGCCTCTTTCCTACTGTCGAGACCTCAGCGAGAGGTCAAGTACCGTCTCTGACAAATGTTCTCAGAGTCAGAGCAACTCTCGCACCAACAATCAAAGCCGCGTTGCGGCCAGAAAATCCTCCACAACTAGCATCTGTGTTTCAGCAAACCTAAAGCCGGTTGTGTGTCACCTGAACATGTCCAGTTTCTCGGGGAGTTTTCGTGTGTGCGCGCAAACTAAGACGACGCCGTGCGGCCCCGTGCGGTCTCAGAAGACGCAGCAATCGAATCCTGAAAACGGTCCCTGTTCAAACACCCAATCAGTGCGCGACTTGTACTGTGACGTAGGGAAGCTCGACACGCCTGAAAACTGTTGTCCCAAACCATTCAAGCTGTGTACACCCAAAGCGCCGGACTGTGGTCCCACAGCAAGACCTCTTAGTCCATGCACAAAACCACGCCAAAAGTCGTTGTGCTATCCGTTCACACCCAACAGCCCAGTCCCTGAGAAACCTTCAGTGGGCTGCCCCAATATACCCAGACGGAATTCATGCAACAACGATTGGAGGAATGGCGAATTCTGCACCGAGCCTGAAAAGCGGTCAAGCGGCTACCCGGGAGAACAATCAACGACGACACCATTTTTCCCCGCTTTAGCCCCGCCACCGATAATGCAGACTCCATCCTGCCCCGAGGTCAAACAATCTGCAAGGCCTTGTCAACAGGACACACGGAAACCTGAACGGTGTTGTCCACCGCACATGGCAAGACAGGCCAGTCCCCCAAAGGCTTCCCCGTGTCCGGTGCAGGAAACCTCGTGCGGCTCTGAAAAGAGTACGTCGGGTTCTTGCAACAAAGAGCAGGAATATAGGCGGTCCAGTTGTCGTCCGAAAGCGCAGGAATGTTCAGAACCACAAGCGTCACCGTGTCCGGTTCAGAAAAGCTCTTGCGGCTCCGGAAAGAGAACGTCGGGTTCATGCAACCAAGAGCAGGAATATAGGCGGTCCAGTTGTCGTCCGAAAGCGCAGGAATGTTCAGAACCACAAGCGTCACCGTGTCCGGTTCAGAAAATCTCGTGCGGCTCTGAAAAGAGAACGTCGGGTTCTTTCAACCAAGAGCAGGAATTTAAGCGGTCCAGTTGTCGTCCGAAAGCGCAGGAATGTTCAGAACCACAAGCGTCACCGTGTCCGGTTCAGAAAAGCTCGTGTGGCTCCGAAAAGAGAACGTCGGGTTCTTTCAACCAAGAGCAGGAATTTAAGCGGTCCAGTTGTCGTCCGAAAGCGCAGGAATGTTCAGAACAACAAGCGTCACCGTGTCCGGTTCAGAAAAGCTCGTGTGGCTCCGAAAAGAGAACGTCGGGTTCTTTCAACCAAGAGCAGGAATTTAAGCGGTCCAGTTGTCGTCCGAAAGCGCAGGAATGTTCAGAACCACAAGCGTCACCGTGTCCGGTTCAGAAAAGCTCGTGTGGCTCCGAAAAGAGAACGTCGGGTTCTTTCAACCAAGAGCAGGAATTTAAGCGGTCCAGTTGTCGTCCGAAAGCGCAGGAATGTTCAGAACCACAAGCGTCACCGTGTCCGGTTCAGAAAAGCTCGTGCGGCTCCGAAAAGAGAACGTCGGGTTCTTTCAACCAAGAGCAGGAATTTAAGCGGTCCAGTTGTCGTCCGAAAGCGCAGGAATGTTCAGAACCACAAGCGTCACCGTGTCCGGTTCAGAAAAGCTCGTGCGGCTCCGAAAAGAGAACGTCGGGTTCTTTCAACCAAGAGCAGGAATTTAAGCGGTCCAGTTGTCGTCCGAAAGCGCAGGAATGTTCAGAACCACAAGCGTCACCGTGTCCGGTTCAGAAAAGCTCGTGCGGCTCCGAAAAGAGAACGTCGGGTTCTGTCAACCAAGAGCAGGAATATAGGTCGTCCAGTTGTCGTCCGAAAGCTCAGGAATGTTCAGAACCACAAGCGTCACCGTGTCCGGTTCAGAAAATCTCGTGCGGCTCCGAAAAGAGAACGTCGGGTTCTTTCAACCAAGAGCAGGAATTAAAGCGGTCCAGTTGTTGTCCGAAAGCGCAGGAATGTTCAGAACCACAAGCGTCACCGTGTCCGGTTCAGAAAATCTCGTGCGGCTCTGAAAAGAGAACGTCGGGTTCTGTCAACCAAGAGCAGGAATATAGGTCGTCCAGTTGTCGTCCGAAAGCTCAGGAATGTTCAGAACCACAAGCGTCACCGTGTCCGGTTCAGAAAATCTCGTGCGGCTCCGAAAAGAGAACGTCGGGTTCTTTCAACCAAGAGCAGGAATTAAAGCGGTCCAGTTGTTGTCCGAAAGCGCAGGAATGTTCAGAACCACAAGCGTCACCGTGTCCGGTTCAGAAAATCTCGTGCGGCTCCGAAAAGAGAACGTCGGGTTCTTTCAACCAAGAGCAGGAATTTAAGCGGTCCAGTTGTCGTCCGAAAGCGCAGGAATGTTCAGAACCACAAGCGTCACCGTGTCCGGTTCAGAAAATCTCGTGCGGCTCCGAAAAGAAAACGTCGGGTTCTTTCAACCAAGAGCAGGAATTTAAGCGGTCCAGTTGTCGTCCGAAAGCGCAGGAATGTTCAGAACCACAAGCGTCACCGTGTCCGGTTCAGAAAATCTCGTGCGGCTCCGAAAAGAAAACGTCGGGTTCTTTCAACCAAGAGCAGGAATTTAAGCGGTCCAGTTGTCGTCCGAAAGCGCAGGAATGTTCAGAACCACAAGCGTCACCGTGTCCGGTTCAGAAAATCTCGTGCGGCTCCGAAAAGAGAACGTCGGGTTCTGTGCAACCAAGAGCAGGAATATAAGCCGTCCAGTTGTCGTCCGAAAGCGCAGGAATGTTCAGAACCACAAGCGTCACCGTGTCCGGTTCAGAAAAGCTCGTGCGGCTCCGAAAAGAGAACGTCGGGTTCGTGCAACCAAGAGCAGGAATTTAAGCCGTCCAGTTGTCGTCCGAAAGCGCAGGAATGTTCAGAACCACAAGCGTCACCGTGTCCGGTTCAGAAAATCTCGTGCGGCTCTGAAAAGAGAACGTCGGGTTCTGTCAACCAAGAGCAGGAATTTAAGCGGTCCAGTTGTCGTCCGAAAGCGCAGGAATGTTCAGAACCACAAGCGTCACCGTGTCCGGTTCAGAAAATCTCGTGCGGCTCCGAAAAGAGAACGTCGGGTTCTTTCAACCAAGAGCAGGAATTTAAGCGGTCCAGTTGTCGTCCGAAAGCGCAGGAATGTTCAGAACCACAAGCGTCACCGTGTCCGGTTCAGAAAAGCTCGTGCGGCTCCGAAAAGAGAACGTCGGGTTCTTTTTACCAAGAGCAGGAATATAGGTCGTCCAGTTGTCGTCCGAAAGCGCAGGAATGTTCAGAACCACAAGCGTCACCGTGTCCGGTTCAGAAAAGCTCGTGCGGCTCCGAAAAGAGAACGTCGGGTTCGTGCAACCAAGAGCAGGAATATAAGCCGTCAAGTTGTCGTCCGAAAGCGCAGGAATGTTCGAAACCATGTCCGTTGCATGGGAATGGGAAGATGACGGCTCAAAGTTCGGGTTTCTCGAAGTTGTGCAGCGGTCAACAGTCGTTGGGTTGTCAACCTCCGACAGCGAACGACAAGAACTGCCTTTCCCGTAAATCCCAAACGTGTCTGCAACCTCCACAGCCTCCCTCGTTCTGTGAAGGAGAGAGGGTGGGGTTCAACTCGCCGCCCAGTGGCACTAAAACGTTGAACTCCCAGAGCCATTCTCCGGCATCGCCATTTTGTCGGCAAATAAGCCAGGTATCCAAATGTCCGTCGGCAAAGCAAATCACTCCGCCCAGTCCACCACGGCGGCAGAAGTCGTCGTCTTCGAGTTGCTTCCCCTATCATCTACCCGAGAGAAGAGAGTGCTCTTCTTATGCGGACAGTACGATTGCCGACGATGCTTGCGAGAGACACCAATCACGGTCCGATTTCAGCTTTCAAATGTCTCGAGATGACCGACAGAGCGAGGTGCTACGTGCTGCCAAACAATGTGATCAACAGCCAAGAGTTTCACTCAAGTCCTGCGGAGGAGTAGGTGGAGGAGGTCTCCAAGAAGCCAAGAAGAGTGTTCCGGCCTACAAGGAGACGTTAGCCCCCGAGCCAGACACGTTATGGTTCCCCCCAATCGGCTGCGACTCCCCGGATTCAATAAACGACACCCCCTCCGTCTGCATCACGATGGGTCGAACGATCCGCGTGGAGCCACTGATGGATAAGAAGAGCGTCTACAAGCCACAGCACTGCGATGCGCATTTGCCAGCGCTCCGCAGTCGTTCTCCGGACAGGTTCCAGTGCTCTCGTGAGGGTGAGATTACCCCCGTCCCCAAGGCCCGCAGTCGGTCGCTGAGTAGCCAGAACGGCGTGGAAAACAGTGCGCCGCCGCGTCACCTCTCGTGTCCACTCCACGGAGCCTGTGGAAGTCCACCACCGTCGCGGGACACTTGCTGCTTCGCAGCTGCCGGCCTCATCCGGTCCTGGTCCACGATGACGGCGTCGGCATGTGCGGATCAGAATTCGTCAGCGGATAATGCACAACAGCTGTGAAGAGAGGAAATTCGCTACATCCAGCAGTGTTGTTTTGCCGACGGATGGTGGGCATTGTCTGGTGGAAAACAAGATGCAGCCATCGCTAGAGTCGGCGGTTTCACTGCCACCCAGCCCCAATCCAAGTGTTTCGAAGTCTCGAGAGTAACCCCGTCGTCATCATTTGGCTGGAGAAACAGAGAGAGGGCTATATTGGTTTTTGTTTCTTTGTGGTTTTGTATATTATCATCACCCATATCATCGTCGCATCATCATCAAGTATTTAATTCTTTGTTTTGGTTTTCAATTTCATTTGTTATTTAATGAATGAATATTTTGAAATAAATTGCTCACATGAGCCTTCATAATACATTGTGGCAATTATATGGGCGGCACATCACTTTTCTGACCAATGGTTCGTTGTAATCGAGTTTTATTGTGGCGGCAATCAACAACGCCGTGGAACGATTCTGAATGGCGGTAAAGGAGATTATAGAATGTGAATAGGGCATTGGTTAGATTAAGCGAACATTTGCAGAAAGTTGTCCAACTTGTTGAGAAGTGTTGATTTTCTGGTAGTAATGGGACCCACGGCAATTGGTATTTGGGTACGATTGAAATGGCCCAAATGAGTGCTAATATAATGTATCAACAAAATGCAAAAAAAGGTAAAGACGGGGATGTCAACGTTATTATAATAGTAGTAGTAGAAGTAGTAGTCGTAGTAGTAGTAGTAGTAGTAGTAGTAGTAGTAGTAGTAGAAGTAGTAGTCGTAGTAGTAGTAGTAGTAGTAGTAGTAGTAGTAGTAGTAGTAGTAGTAGTAGTAGTAGTAGTAGTAGTAGTAGTAGTAGTAGTAGTAGTAGTAGTAGTAGTAGTAGTAGTAGTAGTAGTAGTAGTAGTAGTAGTAGTAGTAGTAGTAGTAGTAGTAGTAGATCGACAATAGATCGACTGAAGTGAATTTTTATCGATTTACTGAAATTCAAATCTAATTCAAAAGACCGATAATAATTCCCTTTTTAACATTCGAAAGTTTAAGAAGAAATCAACAATAAGGTTCGTCATTTTCTGTTTGCCCAAGAACTCTTAGAGCCATTGTTGAAATAAATATATATTTCCGAAAGCGTGTCTTTACTCAAATATCTGTATTGACCAATTCAACAAATATTATTTCGTTACACTGCAATTTTTTATCATTTTTACCGACAATCATTTCAGTTTTACTGGACCGTTACCAACGCGCAACGTATGCTCTAAACTTTCAACTACCCATTCTTGGTCAATGGAATTAGACGTTTAATGTTCTGTGTTTATTGCTACGTCAATCCTTGTATGATTGTAGCCTACCAATGAAAATCGAGGTGGCGGTCGAATTATGCTAGAGTGATGTGAAAAACCGACATTGGTTGGATGTATGATGCTTTTCGTAATCACTTCTGCAAATACTACGGCTTTGGGCCTAATTTGTTAATGCTGCGAAATTAGACCTCACAATCAGTTATTGATTATTTACAGCTTATAGTTCGCTTAAAATGCCATGTCCACACACAACCGAAATAGACATCCATGCCTCGTGTCTAAAAGACTAAAAAACAATATTTATTAATGACCCAGAAACTCCATAAAAGATCGACAGTCAAGGAGAGAAGGTTGAATTTAAAATTTCCGAGTTCTCGCATTCCATAGGGCGCAGTTGACAACACAGGAGGCAGACTCCCTACACAATTTGTTGTACTCGGATGGCGTGAACCCATTCTCCATGCATTTCAAGACGTTTTGAATCGTCTTTTCCACCAGCCATACTGCTTTGTCGTGAAGCAAATTGGTGCTGTCATTGAATCCATATTTTCCCCCAAATTTCATTACTGCGCTCCCAAATCAGGAAGTAAAACAAAAAATGTGTCTGCGACGGAGGTCAATGTGGTTGGCTGGAGCCGTTGGCTGGGAAACGCCGCACGAAAATATCGATTTAATGATTACCGGACACGTGCGTTGCAGGCGTGCGCGTGTTATCGAAACCAAAAAGAAATAAATGTTTATTTCCACGAAAATAGCAATTAATTACAAACCAATAAATCTATTCTTGATTTGGCAACAGTGGGGATTTCGCGACGTCAGTTAGCGCGGGACTTAGAAAAGTGTTTAGGAAGGACTTCGGCGGGAAATGTTGGAATTTGTCTGTCACGCCGGGCAGTGGCACAATGTGTGGCGGAAGGTCAAGGGCGTGCGATTTGGGTTCACAGACCCAGGGCTTGAGGCGAACTGGCTCCTTCGGCCAGTTGGAGACGTCTCTGGGGAGGTAAGCAGCCTCGTGAAATGTCTGAGCTACCGCAATGGCTTTTCGCACGACGCACTTGGCCTGACTGCGACAGAACTCCTCGTAGGGCCAGTACATCACCCCGGCGGGGCTGGGGTAGGTGTTGGGGTCGTCGTTTGGGTGCAGGATGGGAGGAAAAATGGACGCCATCAGCCAATCCGCGCGTGCGAAATGAAAAAGACGCTTGCGGGAGCCACGTGGACACCGGTGATTTGTTTAAACAAGCGTGCAAGACACGCGAATGGGGGCGGTGTTGGTGAAGTTTGCTTTGGTCTATAAATTCCGTTGGGTCCTAGTTACAGATGCTGGTAATTCCTCTTTCTTATTTTCTAGAAAATGGCCGATTTCGTCTGTGACCAATTGGGTTGATCTGACCTCCGCGGTTCATTAATTATGACCCGACATTACGTGTCAGGCCAAATGTGCGTAGTTGGGGTGTTTTATTACCGTGATGCTGCATGACTAATCCACCGACATAGAGACTGGGTGGTTGGTGAGGGACCCGGCTTCGATTCTCTGTTCAGGCCATCGCGAATGGAGCAGATAATTCTGAAAAGCCATAATTTCCTTTCCGCGTCACAAATCCTCTGACATGGTTATAATTTCTATCTGATCAATCTAGAGCGAGGTAAATTCTCCTCTTCCTCAACACAGGATCACACGCGCCAACCCATGCCATTATTCGATTCATTCATCATAAATGTGTTTCCACTTTTATGGACAGTCTGGGAGGTTTTTAATAAATCCTAGTTGGTTGCCGATGACACTTAATGAAGTCAGATGAGTTATATCGGGTTCTTCCAGTAAGCCACAATTTGTCACGAGTTGTGAGTCTGGACAAGTTTGGTTTGGCGTGGGTAGGACAAGGTGAAAGGGTTACCTCAAGGCCATATTAAACACTAACCTACATATTTATAAATTGGATGGAATCTATAGTCACTAAGACCAAAATGTTTGTATTTAAAGGCCAAAATGCTTGGTAGTAGAACCAGCAGTGGTTAAACAGTCTATTGGAGTGTGAGGTATTGTCTATACATTAGTCGGAGGGGTAATAATAATTGTAGTGTCTTTATTGAGGTCACGAGGACCAGAACTTTCTGCATAAAACAAGAAGGGTTAAACAGTCAGAACATTTAAGGCCGAGGGAATTGACTGTTAACAATATATAATAAGGCGAATTATACAGGCAGAGTTATAAAATAAGGCGAATCAAAAAGAAGTTGAAACGGTTTTTTATGCGGGTTGAATTCAGTGCAGGTCTCCTGAAACGGCGAACTAAAAAACAGATGCCACGGCATCCAGATGATCAGTGAGAAATTAATCATGTGGTTCCACATTTGCTCCATTTGCAAACGATGCAAAACGCGATGATAATTATCACCGATTCTAGCCAGTCGAAAAGAAGGTGTTTGCCGCGTTGCATCTCGTTTCAAATCAGATCCCAACCAGCTCTGTGGATGTACTCGCCGATGAGATCCATCGTTCACGAGTCAATAAATCCAGTTTCACGAAAGGCCGCTATTGTGTACGAAATGGAGATCCACCTAGCAGTGCTACTTTTATACATCTCTCTTGCCCAGTTTAGTTTTTTTACAGTTGAGCGTGACCGCCTTACGCCCTACGTAGGTATGCTCTCGGTTATTGATTCGCGCTTCGACTTAGGCCGCCGTCCTCTGGAACGTTAACTGGTCGGGTCAACGACGTATTTAATGACTGCTACTTTGCCAAACAAGACATCGTCTAGCCCGAGGTACTCGATAAGCTGAATCACACACCTATCCACTCTTTACATGGCAGAGTAAATTTATGTTGCATAAATTGCTCCTAGACAAAAGTTGTTTGCCGCTGTTTTGACACCACGGGACAGCTGACACAGGAGATGGGCCCACTCCGTAAACCAACTGTTGAATAACTCGAAAGAGGAAGACGGCACATCACCCGGAGTGTACAAGGCCTGGAAAGCATAACTGACGCTCTAAATATCGATGTTCAGCGTTGCTGGAAGCACAATTTGTCACAATGGACCAGGTGTGCGGCCGACATGGACAACAAGGTAACCTAACAGTCCTTGATTTGAATGGTCCCCACCAAGACAGAGGAATAACAGTTGCGATTAGACGATCAGGTAAATAAACGCCAAATTTTCTGCCCCATATTTATTCCAAGCCACCAATCCAAAAATAAACACAGAAGCGGATATAAATCCATCGAAAAATGCGTTTATGAAGCCACAACAACAACAAAGAAAAAGAACAATGCCACGGCGGGTTTGGTGGATGATATTATGATGCTGCAGGGATTGTGAACAAGTTAGGGCTTGCAACGACCCGTATAACGCGGATAGAGGCAGACATCACGAATGTGGTACTGACCGAGCATCCACGTGCAGAACCGCTCGAAACCGAGTCCGTAGCCGCCGTGGGAGCAGGTGCCGAATTCACGCTGAAACGAAAACCAACACCAGGACACCGTCAGGACAGACAGGCTCAACACAAAAAACGATCGCGGCACACAATTAACGCACCTGTTGGGTGTACCAGTAGTAGGGGGCGGGATCGATGCCCTCTCGTTTGTAGCCATCCAAGATGTCCTGATGGCCTGTCATCCTCATGGATCCACCAACGATTTCGCCGACACCAGGAATCAGGAGGTCGACCTAGACGACAACAGTGGGGTGGGCATAGGTGGTGTTAATTGTTTGATGCGAACTAATTGTAATTAGTAAGGTGTCGCCAAGTTGGATAATTTTGACAATGAAGCAACACACGGGTATATGAAACCGCATTGCCTAGTAACAACTCCGTTGCAACATTACGGGCCGTTTCTAGTGTATTTAATGTGGGGCGCGACGGTCAAAGACGTGCAATAACCACAGGCCGCAGTCATAGCACATTGGTTGGCACAGCCACACGGACAAAGCAACGTCGGTCATACCGACCCAATGGTGTAGTCGTTAGCATCATTAATCGGGTTCAATTGCCAGGCCAGACCCGCTTGGGTTGCACTGGAGATGCCCCACGCAAATCTTTTCCAGAGAAACTTAATGGCGCCGATTTATCCTCTAGTAGGGGATAAAACAGGCAAATTTTGGTCACTTACCGACTCAGTGACAACAGGGTCGCCGTCGACGCGTTGCATGTAGAATGACTTGAGTTCGGTTGGGAACTCGGTGAGCAGAATGGGACAGCCGATGTGGTCGGTAAGTTGCCTCTCCGGAGCCTCGGGAATGTCGTCTCCGAAGACGAATTCGCTGCCGTCCTCCTTCCTGATGGAGAGCTCCTTCAGGCGTCTGAGGGCCTCGCGGTATTTCATGCGCATGAAGGGCCTCTTGGGGACTTCGAATTTCTGTAGGCCATAACAACGATGCATGAATTCCAGTTCCCGACTGAGCAATCAATAAAGGGGCTGGGATCCCGTTGTATGATTCCAGGAGGCTGCGTGCCCTCACAAAGACGCACAGTACTATGGGAAGCACCGTCACTTTCGCTTGTTTTCTGCAAACCGATCCACCACGAAAGGGGCGAGAACCAGTCGGTTTTCAAGCTCGCCCGCCCATAATTAGAACCTAGACAAGCTGATCTTCTATGATTCCAGGAGGCTGCGTGCCCTCACAAAGACGCGCAGTACTATGGGAAGCACCGTCAATTTCGCTTGTTTTCTGCAAACCGATCCACCACGAAAGGGGCGAGAACCAGTCGGTTTTCAAGCTCGCCCGCCCATAATTAGAACCTCGAAAAGCTGATCTTCTATGATTCCAGGAGGCTGCGTGCCCTCACAAAGACGCGCAGTACTATGGGAAGCACCGTCAGTTTCGCTTGTTTTCTGCAAACCGATCCACCACAAAAGGGGCGAGAACCAGTCGGTTTTCAAGCTCGCCCGCCCATAATTAGAACCTAGACAAGCTGATCTTCTATGATTCCAGGAGGCTGCGTGCCCTCACAAAGACGCGCAGTACTATGGGAAGCACCGTCAGTTTCGCTTGTTTTCTGCAAACCGATCCACCACAAAAGGGGCGAGAACCAGTCGGTTTTCAAGCTCGCCCGCCCATAATTAGAACCTAGACAAGCTGACCTTCTATGATTCCAGGAGGCTGCGTGCCCTCACAAAGACGCGCAGTACTATGGGAAGCACCGTCACTTTCGCTTGTTTTCTGCAAACCGATCCACCACAAAAGGGGCGAGGACCAGTCGGTTTTCAAGCTCGCCCGCCCATAATTAGAACCTCGAAAAGCTGGCCTTCTATGATTCCAGGAGGCTGCGTGCCCTCACAAAGACGCGCAGTACTATGGGAAGCACCGTCAATTTCGCTTGTTTTCTGCAAACCGATCCACCACAGAATGGGCGAGGACCAGTCGGTTTTCAAGCACGCACGCCCATAATTAGAACCTAGACAAGCTGATCTTCTATGATTCCAGGAGGCTGCGTGCCCTCACAAAGACGCGCAGTACTATGGGAAGCACCGTCACTTTCGCTTGTTTTCTGCAAACCGATCCACCACAGAAGGGGCGAGAACCAGTCGGTTTTCAAGCTCGCCCGCCCATAATTAGAACCTAGACAAGCTGATCTTCTATGATTCCAGGAGGCTGCGTGCCCTCACAAAGACGCGCAGTACTATGGGAAGCACCGTCAATTTCGCTTGTTTTCTGCAAACCGATCCACCACAGAAGGGGCGAGAACCAGTCGGTTTTCAAGCACGCACGCCCATAATTAGAACCTAGACAAGCTGATCTTCTATGATTCCAGGAGGCTGCGTGCCCTCACAAAGACGCGCAGTACTATGGGAAGCACCGTCAGTTTCGCTTGTTTTCTGCAAACCGATCCACCACAGAAGGGGCGAGAACCAGTCGGTTTTCAAGCACGCACGCCCATAATTAGAACCTAGACAAGCTGATCTTCTATGATTCCAGGAGGCTGCATGCCCTCACAAAGACGCGCAGTACTATGGGAAGCACCGTCACTTTCGCTTGTTTTCTGCAAACCGATCCACCACAGAAGGGGCGAGAACCAGTCGGTTTTCAAGCTCGCCCGCCCATATGCTGAAAGTTTATGTCCTCGTGACCTCATTAAATCTCTTACACTTAGTTAAAAACCGATCCACCACATAAGGGGCGATGGTCGGTCGGTTAACAAGCGAGTAATACACAGAACCGCATCAATTTGCTTTTTTCCTGGACTTACGGGGTTAACCTCCATGACTAGATCGCCAGCCTTCTTCATTGTGCGCTCGGAGACATCGCAAACTAGATCCTCAATTTGAGCCAGCAGATCTTTGAACTCGATGAATGGCGACTCCGCCTCTACGTGGATGTACTCGGAGAGATGACGGCGGGTGCGACTCTAAAGATGTTGAGAAGAATGTTGATTTCACCGAAATCCATCGGTATAATTATAACATCCTCCACAGATCATTCCCGGCCAAAATCTTAGTTGAAACTATTTATATTGGCTTTCTAGCGAGTGCAGTATCTTTTCTCCATTTGTGTAAAAGTAATCTACGGGTCGTAAAGACCAACATTGGCTCATATCCACACGCACCCCTACCCGCATCAGATAAAAATACTTTTACATTGCCAAATTGGCATAGAGCCTGGCACTTAAATGCACACAGTTGGATTGATGATTTAACCGTCTCACATACGTGAGTTCAAAAGAAACAGCTGCAGCAATAACAAAAATAAAAACAATACCTTTTCGGCACGATAGCTGCGAACCATGGAGTAACAGTCTCCAACAACGGGGATACACGTTTCGAGGTAGAGTTGACTGGACTGGGTGAGGAAGGCGGGCTCGCCAAAGTAATCAAACTGGAAGAGCGTTGAGCCACCCTCGACTTGGGTTTGCACAAGTGTTGGTGGATGAACCTAAATGAGACACAGTAATGATACCTGGCTCAAAGTGACAATTCTTCACTGACTATGCTGACTTAAACGCTACTGTCTGCAACAGTAAAAGTCGTACATGGCACCATCTTCAGCAACTTCGCGAATATTTTCATAAAGGTTCGTAGAAATATTGCACACGTACCGTCCCCAGAGCCAAATGAAGCGATGGACCTGGCCGCTGCATTATCTACCACTTAACTAGCCCAAGGACAACATCTGGAACTCTAACCCGAGCTCTACGTCGCTGGATAACAAACACATAGCTAGACCCGTTCGATTATTATCAAACACGAGTAGCCCAAGTATTGACTTGCCTCGGTGAATCCACGAACAGCGTAGTGTTCACGGAAGGCATCGGCAATAACGGCGGTGAGCTTAATTATTTTTGAAGTGTTCATTCCGCGGATCATGAGGTGACGCTGATCCAACTGCCAGTCAACCTCTGAATCTTCTGTGACAATTGCGTCACAGCCACCGGATGGAGCCTTTCCAATAACTTCCCAGTAATCAACTTGGAGCTCAACCCCTCCGGGGGCACATTGGCCCGCTGGCACCTCGACAACAATACCCTTCACAAAAACTGTGGATTCCGTCGAAAGGTTGATACCCTCGGCAGTCTGGGGCAAGTCACCGGTCAATAAACACTGCAGAAAACCAGTTCCGTCACGAAGAATAATGAACATCAATTTCTTGCTTTGGCGTCGAACACGATGAGCCCAACCGTTGACTCTGACACGCTTGCCAACATGCTGTTTAAGCGACCGAATTTTGACAGTTTCGGCCACCGAAAGACTCGGATCCTCCTGAATAGTGATAATAGAGGCAGCAGAAGCGGTTGCAACAGCTGCGACGTTTTCCTTTTTCTTTTTGTTCAGAAACAATTTGTAGTTTTTAAGTGCTTTCTTGAAGCGAGTGCTGGGGATGACCATCCATCGTTCGCCATCGTTTCCATCGACGTAAATTTGAACGTTGCTGGGAACATCCCCACCACACGCTGTAAACGCTTGACGGGCCGTTTTAAAGGGAAATTTCCTTGAACCATTGCCCTTAACATCGTCTCCCTCTGATTCGGAAACGTAATAGGTAGCAGGAGCTTCAAAATTAATAAAAAATTTCGCTTCGTTATCGGATTAACGATATTCAATTAGATAATACGTAAAATACTTACCCTGTGGATCTTCTCTTGGGTCGTAATCAGTCATAGCAGGGGAGATGACGAAATATAGTAAAAGCGTGGGCGATAACAATGTATTTAAACAACAGTTCAGCGAAACGTGTTTTCCAATTTCATCCTTGTGATGGAGAAATTTCAACGATAAACATGAAAATTTCAATTTATTATTTTTATTAACGCAATATTTCTATTTGAAGTAGTTTTAAAAACCGTTTTCAATACATCAATTTTGTGTTCGTCATTATTAATTAATAGTAAGCGATGTATTGAGGTCACGAGGACTAAAATATACTGTATGAAACAATAATGTAGCTAGCAATGCAATATTACAAAAAATTCAATTTCTGGTTTCAACAGTTCGGATGGAGGCATTTAAGGGATTTGCCTATCGAATGGTCGAAGAGATTCGCATTTACACAAGCTTGAATAGAGATGATGGAGTGGTTATCTAATATGCGAGGAGCGATCTTCATATTATTCTCGAACTCTAAAGGTTATATAGATACACACAGTTAAATTCTGGACTAAGTCTAAATATTAGTTTCAATGACGGAGAAATCCCACACAAACGCTACAGCCAACGGTTCAACCTGGTTGGCTGATATTAAGTTAATGCTGCAAATATTATGAAATAAAGCTGACCAGCGGTTAGCATCACGAAACACACAGATTCAAGGGGCCAGCATATTCGTACAAGCACAAATCTCTGGGCTACGACGACATAAATAAAATTCGACAATCTGAAAGCAGCCAACGAATACAAACGTCCCGAATAGCTCTTTCTCATCAAATCTCAGGAAATGAACTCGAAGATTTTTCGCAGCTAAATTTTTAACCGCCAAATCTAAAGGCCCTTTAGGTACCGTTCAGCATCAGCACAAGCTGACAAGACTCGCGCCAACGTCCACCTCGAAGCCCCTACATAAAAACAATTTTTATTGTTTTTTTTCATTCGGCATTCCTCTATTTTTTATCGGCATCTTTCTTTTCGTAAGACCAGGTACAATGGGCCAGATGCACCAAACATTGACGGATGTTATATTCATAATGTTTCCATTGACTGCATTAATGGATGATCCCGTATTAAATGAAATGTTATGCCATTGAGTTATTTTTGTACCGCTATAATGAGTTTGGTCGATCTGGTGAAGCCATAGAAGACACCAGATAACCCCGCTAATGCAATGTCTCTACCTTATCATATCACGTATAACAGTAGCCCAACCAACACGAAGTAATCGAATAGAGATAAGACGCAGTAGGAGTTAAACTGAAAAGGGTGATGTTGTATTTATGCAGGGGTTGGGGTCTATTTTATTGAAACGAAGTCCGCGAATCATCAACTCCGTTCGAAAAGAGGAAGTGTTATCACGAAACCCCCATCTGTGATACTATCTTGTGACCATACCAAGGAAACCCCCTTTAGACAGTGTGGGAGAACCCATTCCAAAATGTAACGATCAGGAAGGCTCTGTCTTTCCACCACACCGATCTCTGCTGCTTATCAGGAAGCACTCCTCAATCATATCCGGGTGGAACGTCGCATCGTCTTCCGAACCCCAGGAAGGAGTGATCCGTCGACCGTAATTTGCACGCAGTAAGTTCAACAAACTGCCGAGGCCGAGCTAGAAGCTTTAAAACACAACAGGAAGGACCGGAGTGTACCAAATATAGAGGCATATCGGCGTAACCGCACTCCAGTTAAACCGCTTCTCCCTGACGCGTGACACCCGTACCCGTCCAAACCATCGAGACTTCCGCCGTGGCCCAGGATTCCCGGTGATTATCTTCACTTCGCGTACCAATAGTAAACAGTATCATGTTTAATTGAATTCCGGGTGGCATTCGATTCGGTCTAAACGGGGTCGCTTTGGGAGGCAATGAAAGCAGACGGCCCGTGTTTATGGCCCGAATTCCACGGTGCTCGTCAACTACGTTGTGGATTGGGAAATTGAACAGGCCTTCACAAAATGAAACGTCGTCCATGTGACCCCGGCGAAAAACGTTGCCAAGCCACTTCAGTCGACGTTATAATAGTATGATGGACAACTTCGCCGTGTCTTGATAGCGAAGTCTCATTTAGTTATTTGTGAGGTGGTCATGCCAGTCCGCGTCTGGTATTCTATGTTAAAATTTCTTCGTATCTTCGACGCGCAGTGACCGCGTTTCATTCCCGTATTGCAGCTCAGTTGACACAAATCTATGTCTATATCTCGATACGGCTGCACGTAATTATTCCGCATTGATGGAAGTCTTCATCCATCGCTTGATTGATCGTCTGGACGGTGGAGCTCGTGTATTTTAAAGCTGGGATATACTCGGCAGGCGCATCGTTGATGTGTCGACTCCGGGGTGCGCGTTTCGAATATTTCCCGCAGGTTCCGTATCTCCCTGTACCACGCGGTCGTCTGTGAATTCAAGATTGCCGACTGGAAATATCTGTTTTACAGTACCGGCTAGCACTTCAGCTACCACGTCTTCCCTCGACGACTTTACCTGTGCTTCAAACACCATCTCACTCTCTCATATACCGTCCGTCCCAGCTGTGTAAAAATGTTATCGAGGTTTGATTGGTCAGTTGGCTCCAACGCTGGACACACGTGATACGCCGTCGTAGATGAAGTTAAACTACGCAAATATAGTATGACCGCCTGTTTATTCCAAATCCCATTCCGTCAAAATTCGTGATCCTTGCTGAGTCCGCTGATAAGCCATGGCTACAGCCTTCCAGCGTCAGCTGTGCGCTGAGGTCAATCGGGAAACAGGATCAGGTCATGCGGATAACCGAGACCTTAGTGAAAAGATGCGTGCGATAAATGTCACGCAAATGAGGCAATCTAGTCATTTGGCGTCCAATTACCCATAACTGACCTCGTGTAAACGTAACGCCACATTTCATGGTGTTCCATATGATCTGAAGATCCGAGGCCACTGTGGTGTCTCAACCGCGTTTATTGTGCGAACGCATGACACATTCTGACATCACCGAACTTGCCAAAGTGTGCATAAATTGTTTTTTTGTTAATTCACCAACCAATAAAGGCAGTCTGGTGTTGGGATCGATCTACCAGTAATTTGAACTCCGCATTAATCTTAATCGTAGTCTTGGATTGAATTGGATGCGATACGAACAGTCCGATCATCGCGTAGACCTGTCTATGATAAAGGGCACGAACATCACCGACGCCTAGAATCGCAGGCCAATAACCGCAGAAGGAAACTACTTAGAACTATCAGTAGGGAGTCGAGGCCATAGTGTAGTTTTTGATAGAAATTAAAAAGGAAGGAAAGGGGATAAAGTTTGTGCAATGCCACCGATTAGCTGCTTTGGTGAACCTACAGTTTCAAAACATCCGTAACCTCTTCTAGGAGATCCATAGGAAACGACCCGATATTTGGATCAGCAAATCGTGGATAGCAGCTGATGTTTTCAATTTACTTGACGGTGTTGGATTAAGCGAAAGCCGATAATTGAGTTGTGGAAACTACCTATCTCAAATGTTGGGGACAGTGGTAAATGACAGGCATTTTGGGGCGTGTGGGGTTGGGAGACTGTGTGAATAGCTTGTGATTGGTGAATATTGGCGGTGTAATCTTTTGATATATATGGGGATAATCAACCAATAGGCGAATGCGGCGGCGTTCGCGGTCAGCCAATGCGAGGCACCATCTACAGGTGACCCTAAGTATCCGCTAGACATGGCCTGGATCTCTATGCACTTCTAGCCTTTGTCCACAATCACAAGGAGAGAACAGTCTGTCTAACCGGTTAAGTCTTGAAGTCGATATCATCATCATCATCATCATCATCATCATCATCCATACAGTCTTCCGGGAACTGTCTAGACATGAACCCGCTGGACATTTGGCCGGCAACAATATTTTATCCTAAGGGAATTTACAAAGACCCATAAGAAACATTTTGACGAAATTTCAACGGACAACAAAACTAAGCGTCGACAAGTACGTCGTATTCTTCTTCTTTGTCGCGGCAATCTGCTATAGAGAGACTGAACCGGCTGCTTCATGAAAGTCACGAACCGTGGCCGACTATGCGCAGCAATCTGAGGCAGCCCGTTCGGCACTGATCTTTGTTCAGTTGTGGCCCCAGCGACTGCGAGCCCAGGCGTTCCATATCAGCGTTGGTCGCACCTACCACCGCTCTTAACCTTGGAAAGGCTATGTCGAGACGAACTGGTTCGAAAGACCCGTGTCTTACCGGCTAGAACGTGGCCGAACCACTCCAGCCCACCACACTCATGGTAAAATAATCCTTAAACAGACAAAAGCACTTCTTTGAGTTGAGTCATTACGTAGAAGGTAGCAAAATCCTTCATTCGCGGCCACGGAACCAGTCTGTGTGCCGCTGTGAGAGTGTCCCACTGCGTGTGGACGGCGCAAAACGCCGCAACATTGTCAAGTTGCACGTCTCACACCGTCTAACCTAATACTGTCTAGGCCTGAATACGCACACACACTGCACATATGCGCGCACCAAACCACGCAATTTCATGGCCGCCAATCAAACGAGCCTCCACATTCGCACTCCCATTGGCCAGCCTACTGGATGACGTACAGGTAGGGTGCGCGCGTGTAACCCAATGCTATTCGCCACAGCTGTTTGCAGGCAGCACGCGTAAATGTAGCCAGACTGGGGCAGCGCGCCTACGCCTATGGCCGGTCGATATGGCCGGTGGAACGTGCGCACCGCGCGCACGCCTGTACACGCAGGCACTAGCGCGTATTCGCCAAACACACATACACGTCTCATCATAGCCGGGTCCCTTTGCAGTTGTACTACGTTCTAGGGAAACGTGGCCTTGTGTGCCTATGTTTATTGTTATCACCTCTATTAGTTTCTATTTTCACACCCACACACGCACAATTCATCACATTAGACAATGGGATTTACTCAGAGAGGAAAAATGTAATCTCCGCTACCGCTGTCTCTGAAATGTGGATTTTTACTGACTCCCGTTCGCTCAAAGAAATCCTGGTAGCTGTTGTCGTCTGTCTCCTGACAATAGTCACTACGGGATCTTGTCGTATAGGCAGTTTGGAGACTGTCGGCGAATACTCTGACCATCACGCGAACAATGCCTTATTGTCGTGGAATCGTTTACATCCAACATCAACTACAGGTGGTGAGGATATTGAAAACCATCTTGAAAAACCCGAACGACCCCTGGATTTACGGACTTCAACTCCCAACTTCAGGAGTAATGTACAAAGTGAAGCTCTTCCGTCAAACCAAGCTGGTATGCTCATTACTTAAACGACGATTGTGTTTACGTTAACATCCGCTATATGTATACCCTATTTGAGGGACATCAATCGCTTCCAATTAATCATAACGAGGTTCATTGGGGGTTCTGTCGATCGCAGTATTGCATTTCTAGAATTTTTCTTAACTATAGGTGATTTTAAGTTATTTTGTAAACAAATGTGGTTATTTATGCCGCAATTAATAGTTCCAAGAATCTGTTTTTTTTGATGGCGTGATGTTTGGTGGTTGTGTACCGTCGCAATGCCTTTTTTTGTGTATGCTACAGTGCGTTTCTTTGTTTAATCAGACTATCCTCGTTCGCGCCACTTTTAAACCAAGTCCATTCGCGATCACGCCCTAACAGCCCCAGTGGTTTGAAAATATATAATTTAGACCGCACTGAAAGCAGACCTATTTGGTGCCTTGGGGAGATTATTTTCATCCACTCAAATTGCACCATTCTGCACAATTGACTGTCGTACACGAGATATTTGTAACCACATCCCTACCCAGAAAGCACTTCAACCAAAACTTACTTTTTATTGCATAAGCGGATGAAGCTTGTTTTTTTTGAGATTTCGCCAGACCACCCATCCAATCGAAATGTCACCTTTTTTGTGACTGTGATGACGCTGATTCATTGGAGGGCGCCAATCGTTTGTTTTTTCTATCTGGTTTTATCCGCTGTATTAGATGTAGAGTGCTCTTGTCCTGGAGGGAGAGTAGAAATCTTCCCCCAGGTGGACGCTGTAAAGGTCGGCATCCTTCCGCTGTTCATGACAATTCAATAAGTCCGCGATCCACGGGTTGTGACTCCTTGGCTAGTCAATTTCTGGCACCGTTCATCGTCTAGCAATAGAAGCAGCAGATCACAAGACCGTCGTATTCTGATTTCGGGTTGTTGCAGACATCCAGGCGGTTGTATAATAGAACCTTACTCCTCCTTGGGCCGGGATTTTCCTGCACACCCAATGGGAGACTGAAAACGGCTACCGTGTAAGCGTTGCCGACTGCACAATAAGCGCGTTGTTCGGTTAGAGGATTAACAAACCGGCTGGATCTGACGGCGTTAATGACATTTGTGCACGAAGGGTCGTGGGAATACGACACATAGGTGACGTACGCAGCGTCGCGAGCCTATGGGGGCTGTGGGCCGGTTGTTTTGGTCTTTTAAGGGCAGCACGAGCCGCAAATAAATTAAACCACAGGAAACAGTCACGTGGAGAACAAATGCGCCCTCCTTGGGCAGCCTTGCTCTGTTGATTCCTGTCATCGAAACCCCCCACTAAGCCGGTTTATCCTCGAGTAGGAGACTTTGGAATTGGTCTACCGCGTGTCAATTTACAACCTCCGAAAGGCCCCACCCCCTCCCCCCACCAGCTACCCGGCGCCGCCCACCGACATGCGATCGGGTTTGGACTGACGCGAATTGAATTGTGATCACGCGTTGCGTCTATTTACACGCCACAAACTACCAATGACGGGTCTCTGTTTTGCGGCCTTCAACCTCTGTCGAATTGAGGTGGGGGGTGGGAAACGACCACCCTCCAAACGTTGTTGGCGAATTCCTTATCGCGGATTAATTGTTTTTTTTGTCGAGTTTGACGGGCTTCATTTGTTCATTAAATGTCGCAATGTAAAATTATTTTATTGCCCAAAGATGCAGCCAGTCTTTCTCGACGACGGCTTTCCAAATCGGGCGTTTAAGGTCCCTCCTCCCCCACCCACCACTTCAACCCTGAATAGTTCTTGTATTGTCCCTCGAAAACTGGTTTCTGTGACAATCTCTTAGACGCCGCTGTCGAGACACCAAGAAGCTGTGCATTTTTCTACAACGCCGTCGGCTTCAGTTGTTTTTTTTCACGTCCAAATCCGACCACACACGCAGCTGATACCTGATCGGGTCTGACCCAGTCTCCGATCATCTTTGGCGCGGTAAGTCTGAGCAGACGGCTTCATGGATGTCGCTAATCGTAGCCGCCCACCGGCGGTGATCGAAGGCCATATCGGAACAGACTGTGAAACAGTTATGTTTCCAGTGACGCTCCCCGTCTGTAGCTCAAAGCACTCCGCGTCCGACTTGACGGTGTTGATCTACGTTTTAAGCAGTCCAGCAGTGCCAAACTGTGCATGGTGGTGACGGTGAAAGACGTTGAGGTCTAAAAGCTCTGTCGCTGGTCGGCGCAGAATGTGGCCGAACCACTTCAGACGACGACGGCGTTGTAGACGCGCCAACAGCTTCTCCGCGTCTGCATATTGATGCTGTTGCAGAAGATGTAAGAACGCATTCCTGGCGCAGTCGGCGGGTACTTTGATCTCCTCCTTCTCTTGGTCGTATTTTAAAGACCGTCGCGTTCACTTGAAGCCGATTAATTCTCTCTGAAGACAAAGCTTCGCGGTACGAGTCCCTTGTGGACCATAGGGAAGAAAGATATTTGTCCATTTTTGTGATGTAGCATTTCCTCCAGGCCCGCCTCAATCCAACCGGAGGCTGTGAAACGAATCCCGAGAGCGGACAAGCACGAACAGTTCCCCAACAACGTCGATATGCAGACGCGTAGACGCTGTTGACGCGTCTAAAACGCCGTCATCTACAGTTGCTCGGCCGATGTCCGCCGTCGCCAAGACAGGCTGAAGAGGACCATCTTATTGTCACTGTCTGGTATCCAATCGAGTCTTCGAGTGTCGAAAGTGAAAGGGTGTCGAGTAAGGGTAGTGGGGTCGCAGATGCAGACGGGGGAATGCAAGCACGCCAGCGCATTCAAGGGCAAACGTTCTAGAAAACTGCGGTCTGAGCGAATAGTTTTGTCAAGAATCAAGAACTCGCACGACTATCTCCTACTGCTGTAGGACAAATCGGATGCTTCAAATCGGATGTTTGCCACGAAGATACCTTTTCCAGGTGGCATCTCCAGTGTCAAACCCAAGAGTAGACCGCTGGTGATCAATTGTACAATATCACCAAGAAACCTGGTCGAATCACCATCCATCCATCCTACACAAAAGCAACACAACTGCTATTCCACAGGCACATACGCTACTGTGTGTGTGTGATGTGTCTGTTAGGATGACTCATGACGCATCTCTCTTACGGGCCGCGCCATTATAACACCAGTAAATCACTACTACGCAACCATAGGAACCTGAATTCATTAAAGCTCGCCTAGCGACTATTTGCGTTTCGCGAGGAACCTTTTTCGATTGGGTACGCCTACCAGAACCCGGCAGCCACCACATCCAGCTTTCTAATCAATAAATCACGCCGCCACACACTCCGCCTAGCAACTAGAGTCTTTCATGCTCCCATCACTGGTGGAAGATTCAGCAGCACCCTTTGTCATCGCCGCAAACCAATTGTCTCATTTGGCCGCCCTACCGTGCTGGGACATCGTCTTCAGTAGCAAAAGCAGAAGTTGTTACCAGACAAAGCCGATTCGTTTGTGCCGCTGTATCCTCCTCCTCCTCCTCCTCCTCCTCCTCCTCCTCCTCCTCCTCCTCCTCCTCCTCCTCCTCCTCCTCCTCCCTCCTCCTCCTCCTCCTCCTCCCTCCTCCTCCTCCTCCTCCTCCTCCTCCTCCTCCTCCTCCTCCTCCTCCTCCTCCTCCTCCTCCTCCCTCCTCCTCCTCCTCCTCCTCCTCCTCCTCCTCCTCCTGGGGCTTCCAGCATCGATCGTCGGTCCTCGTTATTCCCCGATAGGATTTAGTTAGTTTCGGTCGGGTACGGAACACCACCTGTTATACCAGTGGTACCAGCAACCTGTTGTGTACTATTTTGCGCCCGTCCCAACCTTAGTCCACTTCCGAGCACGAATTAAGGCCGGGAAATTACCTCAGCCCAGCCGGTCGGTCGGTACGCTCGTTCGAGTCGCAGTTGTTTTAGCCAAACGATACCGGGATTGGTAGATATGCGCAGCAGACATCAACTCCGGTGTCATGGTGTTGACATAGTCGCTGCCGAACGACACTTTTCGTGTGGAGTTACTTGACCGCGTTTGTTTTACTGTATCAGAATTGGCCAAACGACCACTGACAACGATGATTCGTCATCGTTTTGATTTTCGATTCTGTTCTTTTGGGTTTGCCGATCAATTAAAGAACGCAATGTGTCTACGAAATTTCGACAACCAACCCCCGTTCGTGAGTGACCCCGGGGTCGACTCGAAGGTCAGACCACCTAAAAGAAGCAGGGGCCCACGTACCAAACGATTCACCGGCCGAATAGGTCCCTGCCTTCAAATACCGGGGCTTTACAATGCTCACGAACGGCCAATCGATTGAGGGGGTCCACCTACGCGCCGAACGCGCCAGGAATGCGTTCTTGCGTCTGCGCACAAGCCTGTGAGGACCAACAGATGTTGCCGCCGAGCCATTATCCGCCTTAACCTAACTGGAGGCTGTGAAACCTGCGTGTCGAAGACACCAGGAGACTGGAAGTATTTGGTGTCTGCGACGAATCCCGACAGTGGACAAGCGCGACCAGCTCTGCAACAGCGTCGATATGCAGACGCGTCTACAACGCCGTCGTCTGCAGTGCTGCAGCCACATTCTCTGCCGACCAGCGACTGAGCTTTCAGACCACCGTCTTTCACCGTCACCACCATGCACAGGTAGGAGCTGCTGGACTGGATGCCTCACTGGAAACATAACTGGATCACAGTCTGTTCCGACATGGCCTTCGATCACCGCGGGTGGGCGGCTACGATTGGCGACATCCCCAGCTTCAACAAAGAAGAAAAACTGGCCCAACAGACGAATATTTGACCGAAGGGTTTTACCAAATTCTCGCGAGTGGTTAACCAAAATCGAAATTAGAAGATGCAGGAAGCGAACAGAAGTTAACGTTTGGTTTCGCGGTGACTGGAGGGTTTCGAACCACTTCCTCTTGACTGTTGCGTCCACGAGGCAAGATGGCGAGATCAATGTGGTCGCCCTCTTCCACTGGACTTCTGGTGTCGCTTGGTCCCCACAGCCTCGAGAGGTAGTCCTGAGGAAGCACCTCTACAGCTGATAGACGCCCAGGTTAATGGAGACTGATTCCCATCGATCATAGGCGCCTCGTGAACTGCAGTTCTCAATTTCTCTAGGTCCACAGATGGACATGTCTTTGCCTTGCCTTGCCTTCCAGGAGAAACGTTCGGCAGCTAATCGAATATGCGTCGGCACTCGCATTCGTGGAGGCGAGACACACCAAATTGAATTCAGCGCCAGGTTTGTTCTATTCGAGGTATCAACCACTAGCGAGGCACGCTTCCACGTATTCCACATGACCTTCACAAAGCCCTGACACCTATAATCCTCGGGCACACCTCCAGCGGTTCGGTTCCAAGTGTATTCGGAGAAAGCGGAACCAACCTTCCGTTCTTGTTAAACCGTTTTCCTTTCACCCCGCAGAATATCGGCGCCGACGACGACGACGATCGCTCTCGGCGCCTGTGGACTTCAGCCAACTCCTTCCACCCCGAATTTCTCCCGATCTCCCGCGCCTCCTTCGTTTCTTCGACCACACCGGCGCCCAGGTGCGGTGTTCAGCGACGGGCAATCCGACGCCCACTGTCCGATGGCTCGTGGCCACCAACGCAAACGCCAACAACGCCTCTAGCCCAGCCTCCATGGAGTACGGCATCAACGCCTTCGCGCGGTACGCTATCTGGAGTCCAGTCTCAATTTGACGGCTTCAGGGGGGCTTACGGCGTCCCCAGTGCCGTCTTAGTGGGGAGTCGAACCCTGGTTCCAGGTTCTTCTCCCGCCTGCTCATCTTCTTCCTCCTCCTCCTCCTCCTCCTCCTCCTCCTCCTCCTCCTCCTCCTCCTCCCTCCTCCTCCTCCTCCTCCTCCTCCTCCTCCTCCTCCTCCTCCCTCCTCCTCCTCCTCCTCCTCCTCCTCCTCCTCCTCCTCCTCCTCCTCCTCCCTTCTGGACGAAGCGGCGTGAGAGACGGGTGATTCACAGCATCCCAGATGACCTCTCAAATATTGTTGGCGACCGAAATGTTCGAATTTGAACCCTGGGGATGTGCACGTGCTCGCACCTTGCAATTGGCGCCTACCTAAGTTGCACCGTGCACACTGCACTTTGCACACACACGCACACAAACATAATCTCTCTCGCTTTTTGCACGCACACAAACACCATTGTGCGAATATATTTATTCCGCATTATACGAAAGTACTGCGTGCTTTTGTGGACGTTTAGTTGTTGGGGTATCGGTGGTTGACAACCGGTTCGTGTTACTCCATTTCGATAAGTAGTATGGACTTCGCAGAGTTTACCACGACTGTCAGTGCTGGCTCGGACACGTCCTACGCCCACGCTTTCAAACCTCCTTCCTGCGCAGTCTACTGAAAACGTAGATTTCTACGGTCAAGGCCGACGTGGTGCAGACCCTCTACTGGGTGGACAGTCGCTGGACACAGATCTATGCGCTACGACGCGCACTTGGGAGACGTTTCAACTGGTGGTTTCCTTCTTCCTCCTCCTCCTCCTCCTCCTCCTCCTCCTCCTCCTCCTCCTCCTCCTCCTCCTCCTCCTCCTCCTCCTCCTCCTCCTCCTCCTCCTCCTCCTCTTCCGCCCCCGATTATGGAGCTTCCAGCATCGATTGTCGTTCCGCGTGGTTCCTTGATAGGATTTAGTTAGTTTCGGTCGGGTACGGAACACCACCTGTGATACCAGTGGTACCAGCAACCTTTTGTGTACTATTTCTATTCGGTATTTAATCCACACGCCCACCCTCTGCCTTGCAGCGAAGTGCAGAGTATCGGCGGCAGCGGAGACATCAGCGGAGACGTCCTCCTTCGAGGCGATGGTGGTGGTGGGGTGGCCAGTGACCTATTCTCTCTCTTCCCCTCCGTCATGTACCCCAATCAATACGTGATCGATGATGGCTGGCTCAACTTCACCGCCACACCTCGCTCCTCCACCCTGCGAATGGTCTTCCTCTGTCAGGCCGAAAACATTCTCGGCAAGGCCCGATCACGCAAAATGGTCATTCATCAAGGTTAGCGATTGGGCCGCCGTCATTCTCATTGGTCCATTAATATTATTATTATTATCATTCTTACTGGTCGTAGGATTAGTAACTTTAATGTGATTGACGTATTTTTGGCTCAAACTTATCTCTGCTTCAAGAATGCGAATCGTAGTGCGTTGAAACATTTTTTGCAGACCTCGAAATACTGCCTGTGATTATTATTAGGTAGAATGGATTAAGCGCGACATTTGATACGGAAACAGGTGACCTTTAAACGCAGTCGTCCTGCAAGAAAGCCATTTTTCTTGCCCTGGGAAGCGTCAGACGATGCCATTGCCTCCTCCTCCTCCTCCATGCACGCAAGTAGAAGACGGCACATTTGACCTTTGGCCTTTTCTTCCATTTGCCAGTTCCGCTGCCTGAGGACAACTTGCGCATCAAGTATCACACCTTCCCCGTGAAACCCGGCCAAAAAGCCGTGGTCCGGTGTCAACCCGAACAGGAGATCTTCAATCGGTTCCTACAGGTCAAATTTTGGGAAATATTTCGCAACGACAACCTCATCGCTACTGTAACGCATTCAAGTGAGCTCCTCCTTTCTGCCTCCTCCTCCTCCTCCTCCTCCCTCCTCCTCCTCCCTCCTCCTCCTCCTCCTCCTCCTCCTCCTCCTCCTCCTCCTCCTCCTCCTCCTCCTCCTCCTCCTCCTCCTCCTCCTCCTCCTCCTCCTCCTCCTCCTCCTCCTCCTCCTCCCATCGTTCCTGCTTGGATGCAAAAGGCATTAACTTTTGTTGTTTCGTCTAGTGGGTCGGTATTCTGTCATCAACGCGACAAAGTACCCCGAGTTGCACATCCGCAACATCACGGACATCGACCTGAAGGAGCTTCGAGTACGCTGCATCCTCCAGTCCATCGTGGACGAGAGCAGGGAGATTCGCGGTCGCGACTCCGGCCGCCTGGAACGCTCTGGCATCTCCTTTCAGTACGAGGAAGTGCGCAGTCAGAGCTCCGAGATAAGCGTCCTTGTTGTAAGCATCTACTTATTTGGACTTAGTAGTAATTGAGGTGCAAGCAGAATTCGTCAAATTAGTGCGCCACACTTTTTCCACACCTCAACTACTTATTTCGATATTAGTACTATAGCACCTCCCAACTCCATATTCGCTCTCTTTCTGTGTAGGGATCGACAGTGGAGCTGCCCTGGGTGTTGGAGGGTTCTCAGAGCCACCGCGTCCAGTGGTATTGGATTCCGGCTTCTGGATCGCGTCGGCAGGTGAAGCTCAACTTCGACGACAAAGAGAAGATGCGTCGCAGATCCTGGGGATCCAGCTACGAATTCGTTCAGGGGGCCTATGGCAATCTGCGACTCCTGAACGTCTCCCTCGAGGATGCTGGCCAGTACTCCTGTGAGGCCACGCTCCACGCACGCCTCCCCCATGTCATCTACACGCTGAACGTACGAGGTGAGTTTGCGAGGATGCTGGCAGCAATCTGGAGGTCCTTTAGCGGACTCCTCGTTCCGTGAATCTAGAGTACTGGATCCACCCCAGAACTTTCCAGATCGTGAAACCCTGGAGTCTCCTTCTCAACTCGATAAAATCCACCCATTTTGTGCCATTTTAGCACCCCTCAAGGTGCGAATAATTCCTCACCAGCGTGTCTGCGACTTCGGTACGCGCATCGAGTTGGAATGCCTCGTATCGGGCTACCCCCACCAGATGATCTACTGGCTCCACAACTCCCAGCCTCTCAACCCCTCCACCACCACCACCTCCTCGTCCTCCTCTGGCCGACACAGCCTCCAACAGCGGGACAACCAGGGTCCCACGGTGCGTCTTCGACTCACGATAAACTCCTTCAGTCTGGAGGACGCGGGAGTCTACCAGTGTCTGGCGGAGAGCAGTCTCGTCGAAGGCGGAGGAGGTTCCGGAAGCGGGGCCAAAGTGGGGCCTTCCCCCAAGGTCTCCTCATCCTCCTCCTTCCCTCCTCGTCCGCTTCCTCCTCCTCTTCCTCCGCCTCTTCCTCGTCCTCCTCCAAGACAATCACCGTCAACTCTGATGAAAACATTGTCGCCGTGGGCGACCTTGTCGACACCGCTCAGGACACCGCTCACCTGGTGATGGGAAGTGAGTTCGCTGGTGGGAGAAGGTTTTTCTTTGTCCGCGTTTGCCTTCTTGAGCATCCTTAACGGCAGGACAATTTTCTTTTTTTCTGGCTTGTCTATCTCAGGCCAACTCTGTCCGGTCCTGTCCTGTCCGGTCTTCACCGACACTCGGTAGACGAACCACGACACTCACAGGCGTTCCATGTCGGCCCTAATCGTACCTACACAATGGCGGTGGAAGACAGGGTTTTATAAACTCGTGACCTTGCCACGGCAACCGACTGCGTTGTAGAAGTTGCAGAAGTTTCTCCATCTTGGAGAGCTGGTCACGCCAACCCCCTTTAGAGATTCGTCGTAGGAAGCAGTCGGAATCAACCGCCCAACCACCAAAGTCCTGTGCTGGTGTTGATGTCAGCGCATGTGGGAAGGTTGAACCTGCAGGCAGGGTCTAGGGCATCCAATTTAGGACGCCACTCTAATCCAGCAACCTCCTCTCACAATTCTGGGATGTGGCGTCCATGAGTGTTGCCTCAGCGTCTACTTCTTCTCTTTTGGTGAAGCTATCCTCTGCGACAGGATTAGCCGGGTTCGTGAGTGTGGAGATTCGAGGCGAGTTCGTCAAGTTTCTTTGGAATTCGGCACGTATCTCTGCGTTCCCAGGGGTCACTGCATCCGAGTTCGTCCCACTAGGCAGCGGTCCAATAGGAACCGCACGGACCCCCGGCTGAGCCAATGACCGGTGATTACCCAGAGGCTCGACGAACCGAGGTGCCACTCCTCGCCTGGACGTCGCGAACTCCAAAGAATCTTCCAGAAGCCGACAGATCCTCTAGTTGTAGAACTTGCCGACTTCTTGCGCAGTCTCCACGAAGCGAGTCCGGCCGCGTGCAGTAAACGGCGCCGGTTGAGCGTCAAGAGGAGTCCAATGACTGGTTGAGTACAGATTCCACCGAAGGCGGTACCATCTGAGAGCAGAGGCTGACACTCTGCAATCTCGCCCCAACTCCTGGGCGTTTTCGGCGGAATAAAAACGAGAGTAGGCTTAGAGAGAGAGTGTGAGTGTGAGAGAGAAAGATGAGTCACGAGCTGCCCCGCCCCACCCCCCTAGAAATGATGCCGATCCGCACGACGCAGTTTCCGCTTCCCGTGGAACCGCACGCCACCTCCCAGATTCTGCTCTCCAAACGAACGGGCGACCTCACTTCCGTCTTGGAGTGTCGATTCGCCGCCAATCCGCTGCCCAGCATCGTCTGGTTCCGCGACGACCTGCCGTTGACCCCCGACGACAGCGGCATAATCGTCGCCTCCGCGGTCCACAAGGACCCCAACCGAGCCTACTCCGTCGTCACCCGTCTCAGCATCGATCTCAACAAGGTCGGTGATAGTGATCCTTGGCAAAACGGCTCTTATTCTCTCCACCTTCAGCGATTTATGGGGACTGAATATCAATTCCATCAGTCGCTCCATCTGTCCTTCTGATTGGACAGAAACCGATTCGTTTTCAGGGCCAGGTGGATCATTTTATTTCGACCAATGGGTGGTTGTCTAGGCAGAGGAGGAGGAGGAGGAGAAGTAAGGATCTGTCCGCGGCGACCGACCGACGTCCACTAATGAGGCAGGGGGTCAGGCTGCTGTGACTAGACGCTGCTCTGTCCAGCCCGTCTTTTTTGGGGTTTCGTGTGTTGTGGCGGTGTTGGGTAACCAATGGGAGTGTCTCTTGTCCGTGGCTCTGAGCTGCCGACAGCGCTCGTTTGCGGCGAAACGCAGCCGTCTTAAAGCTTCTTGTCTGGCCGACCGACCGACCGACCGACGTCCACTAATGAGGCAGGGGGTCAGGCTGCTCTGTCCAGCCCGTCTTTGAGGTCTCGTGTTTGTTGTGGCGGTGTTGGGTAACCAATGAGAGTGTCTCTTGTCCGTGGCTCTGAGCTGCCGACAGCGCTCGTTTGCGGCGAAACGCAGCCGTTTTTAAAGCTTCTTTTCTGGCTGGCTTGCCGACCGACCGACGTCCACTAATGAGGCAGGGGGTCAGGCTGCTCTGTCCAGCCCGTCTTTGAGGTCTCGTGTGTTGGGTAACCAATGGGAGTGTTTCTAGGTGCTGCTGTGGGACGAGCTGTGGCAGTATGGAGGCGAATACCGCGCCGTGGCGACCAACTCGCTCGGATCGACCGACTGCCGCACCTACGTTCTGCTCGACACGCCGCTTCGTCTTCGGCCCGTCGACTCGAGCAAGCCGGCCATCGCCGGACGCTCCCACGACCTCAAGTGCTACTTCATCGGCAGCGGCATTCCCAAGGTCAGTTCGGCTAGACAGCGGAGACCCGAAATTTGTCGTCTTGTTTTTAAAAATAATTAATTAATGTGTTACCATTCTGGCGAGACTGGGGGTTGATAGATGGAGCCGACTCTAGTTGTGCCATCACCCGCCATCGGAAGACAGAAAGAGAATAATGCTGGGCTATTTATGCGCAGTTTTGGGGCGCTATGGGCCAATGGGTGGCGAGTATGTGCGGATGGGTTAATTGTAGGGCGGCAACTCTGCCTATTGGTGGAGTTATTGCGGTTTTAATAGTGTCTCCCCCGTTGCAACCGCAGCTGCAATGGCACCGGATCAAAGCGGACAGGCGGATCGACCGCATTCCCGTGAACCACCGACACTTCCTCCTCGAGAACGCCCGCGTCCTTCGCATCACCGAAATTAGCAAAGAGGAGGACGAGGCGGACTACCGATGCACCGCGATGCTCGGCGACATGGTCGACAACATCACCGTCACCCTGACGGTTTCGCGTGAGTCGGGCTTGCGAGGGGAGGGCGGCTTTGTGCGCGATTGCTTGCGGGTTTTTAAAGGGAAACTGTGTTACCCCACTGCCTTCCTAGGGGCGCCTAAAATACAGGACTTGCCGGAGGTGCAGCGCGTTCAGGGGGGTCGACAGAGTCTGACGTACAGCTGCGCGACGCAGAACCACGCCGACAAACCGTGGTACGCCTGGTGGCAGTTTCAACCGGAGGAATCCGACAAGGCCATCGACCTACCGCCAAATGTGCCACTCAACCCGGGCGCCTTTCAAGTCTCGGTACGAATCCTTCCTCCTCCTCCTCCTCCTCCTCCTCCTCCTCCTCCTCCTCCTCCTCCTCCTCCTCCTCCTCCTCCTCCTCCTCCTCCTCCTCCTCCTCCTCCTCCTCCTCCTCCTCCTCCTCCTCCTCCTCCTGCCCCAGGTCGTGTAACCTCTTTCTCTTTTGCACTCATGACGAATTGCGTTCTGTCAGTATGGCGCCGACTCGCACCAATCAGATCGCCATCCACTTCCCGAATCGCTGAGGCGTCAGCTCCCCAACTTCCTGCCGTCAAAGCCCAACACCGTGGCGCACATTCGGATTGAACAGCTCAACAAAAACCAGCATCAGGGAACCCTCACATGTAAAATTGTCAATGAAGTCGGTTTCGACGAGCGCCCCATTCGAGTCACTTTCATCCGTAGGTTCCGCTTTATTTTGAATCTCGCTCACCGAGGAGATTTGCGCTTCTGTTTAGCTGTCAACGCTAGAGGTAGCAACCGTTTAGTACACCGTTTCACCGACACTCTTCTTGACAATCGTCATTAGTCTCCACAGAGCTGAGGAGAAAAGGGGAATGAATGAATGAAGGGGTGGACTCTCTTCTGCTGCTGGGGGTGTTAGAGGTCCCCCCTCCATCCGTTATCGCCTCGGGTGGGAGAGAATGATTTCAAGCTCCACTTACCCGAAAATGCGACCTCGCGGTTAATAATTTAATGGATCAAGACAATTGCTGGCTGGTAGGCTAGAGGCATCGACAATGTGATGAATCAAATAAAAAGGTGTTGTTTGTTTATTTCAGCTGAACTGGAATTCGACATCCGACCGCCGAATAAGCAGGATGTCACGCTGGCTCAGAACATCTCCATCAGCTGTACCGCGAGACCCTCCGAGTTGATTCCCGTCATCGTGTGGAAGTATTCCGACGAAAGTGAGCCAATGAGATGTTGTCGCGGTGCGCGCTTTTATCCCCATTGGTTGGTTGGTTCAGGATGAAGTTGGCGGGTGCTTGAAGAGCCAACTTCCCTCTTGGATTGGAAGGGTGTGAGGCTGGGGTAGTTTTCCGCTGTGATGATCCTCATTGGTCTTTTCAATTCCAGGTACCGGTGAATTCAAGATGCTGGAATCTCTCACTGAACGCACAGAGGGACGGATTTATCAGGAGCGAAACGGCACTCTGGTCATCTCCAAAGTGGAGGAGGCTTATCCGAGAAAATTCCTCTGCTTCCTCACCCCCAAGGAGTCCACCACCGCCACCCCCATTAGCGTCGCCGTCAACCTCGAAATCCACGGTATTTCCTTAAAACTACTCTTGGGGATATTAGTAGTATATATGTACCGGCGTCCCCTCCAGTGCCACCCGGGTGGAATTTGTCGCTGCTGCCGCAGTCTCCGATTGGCCGGACTTATTTGGTGGTCTGACCTAGGTGTTGCAACTATTGGGCGACCCTAAACATGCCTCAGATTGGTCAATTCTTTAAATCCCACAGTTCCTGCGCGCATCGAACCCCTCCACGATGTGGACCCAATCAGAGGGTCGAAATTCAACCTCACCTGCGTCGTCCACGGTGACAGCAACGGCCTCCAGGCCAACTGGTACCACCGAACATCGCGCCTCGAGCCCTGGCGCATCATAAATCAGACCTGTGTGCTGCCGTCCAGTTTCAGTGACGCCGACACCCACTCCATCAGCATGACCCCACCCGACCTGACCTCTGACCCCTTGGCGTGCCAAAAGATGGCCGCTGAACGCTTCGACGGCGGTGTGGTCTTTCGACAGGTGATTTGATTCGTCGTTGTTTAATTAATAATCATCATCATCACCATCATCGCCTTCTCGTGTCGTCTAGGTGTCCACGGTGAAACAGGGCGGTCGAGGCATGGTTCGGCAGCTGGAGTTCGACTCCTTGAAGGAGGTACACATCGGCGACTACATGTGCAACGCCTCCAACTTTTACAACCAAGACGAACAGGGCCATCGCGTGGATGTGCGAGAGGTCGCCCGACTCACCGTCATCTGTAGGTCACCCATTTCTTTCACACATCCTTTTACAATTTCGGTCGTTTTAATTAAATTCTCCTCGCCTTCTTTCACCACAATCAGCTGTTCCGGATCCCGTGACCTTCATCCAGAACAGCTCGCAGACGACAGCCACCAGTGTGACGTTCGCCTGGCAGGCTCCCGGGCACGACGGCAACAAACCCATTCTGCGCTACTGGATTCGCTACTACCAGGCAGACTCGGCCAATACCGACTCCAACTCCTCACAGGGCGTAGGTCTATAGAAGAAGGCTTTTGTTTCTCAGCAACATCAAGTCCCCATTTGCCTTCTTGAAATATTCTTGCTACTTATAGAAATTAAGTAACATAACCGAGATGCAGGCGCAAGATCGCCAGGCCAAGTTGACTGGCCTTCGGCCCTACACCAAGTACAATATCGCCATAACGGCTGAAAACCAGGTTGGCGCCAGCATGGAGAACTCCATCGTCCTCACTACTCAGGAAGCTAGTAAGTAGTCCACCGGGACACTGTCTCACTAATTAATACGTCTGACTAACAGTGTCTGTCGGGGGGCGTTAATCACTCAATATCTGATTTCACTCCCCCCTCTGTGTTCAGAGCCGGGCGGTCCCGTGCAGCAGCTGAATGCCAGCGGGGCGGCATCCGACACCATCGAGGTGTCCTGGCAGAAGCCGCGGACAGAGGTGTGCAATGGGAACGTGGACAGGTACTCGGTGTGCCATCAGACGGTCAACGACACCCTCGTCACCAACAGCCACGAGGACCTCGAACGCCTCGTCTGGCCCACCGAAATCAGCACCGAGGATGCGAGGTAGGCCGCGTGAAAGAGCTTTTGTTTTTTATTCACTCTACTCAAATAAAAAGAGTAGGAATTTTATTTTATTGACCGAAATACAGTTCATAATCATGCTAACCTCGCTTAAACCCAATTTCATCACCAGTGGACCCAACCAGGTTCACTGCGCCGTGATATACCGCCAACAGGACACCGAATTAACAGGCCTCCCCAAGTTCACCGCCTACGCCATCCGAGTCATCGCAATCAACAGCAAGGGCCAATCACCGCCCGCCTTCGTACTCGCTCGAACTCTCGAGGATTGTGAGTCAACCAATCACTTTAATGAATTTTACTCGCCACTCTCTCTCTTGTACCTTTTCCACTGCTTTCATTGGTGGCTGAGCACCCGTAGTCTGTTGTGGCTGCTCTATCCGGAGTCTATAGGGAATTTAATCACTCGTCGTGTAGTCGCGCAACACGAATTGTGTCCTGTTTGCAACCTTAGAGCTGTGAGTCATTTTGAACTGCTGCCATTGGCGGGGCAAAAGGTATCCCCTCGAACAACTGGAATAGCGATAACCAAGAACGACAGCGCTGGCGTTGCCTTTCTACTCCCCATTCACAAAGCGACCTTGCGACATCCACTAAGAGGGGTTGGTCGCACGAACAACGACCCCTCGAAGATGCGTTGTCAAGGCGACGCCATTTTGGTTTATTTTTTCGTCTTCTCCTCTCCCATTCGTAGTGCCCCAAGCGCCCCCCGTCAACGTGACTTGCTCCACCCAGCAACACAGCATCACGGTATCCTGGGGCCCACCCAACCTCGAGGCCGTCAACGGCATCCTCACCGACTACCTAGTCAACTACTACGTGGCCAACGATTTCGGCGGTAAGCTGACGCACCCTTTTTGTCCGCTTGCATTACCGACTACTCGCAACCTATTTCAGTAGACCTTGGTGCTCTCCACCAACCGGAAGGCAGTAAGAAGAAGCTGGCATTCTAGAGAGTGTCCTTTCAGACCTTTAGGAAGGAGGAATAAAACAGTTCCCCAATATTCTCTGTGGTTGTTGTTGTAAATGCCTCGGTAGAATCTTTCCTTTCAGATTAAATTTGCTTCCCCTCTACGGTTCTCTTGACGTGCGCGTTTAATGTGAAATAATTTCGCCAAACCGACGCGCATTTGACTGTCGACTTGGTGGTTTAAAGTGCCCGACAGACTGATTTTATGGGTTTCTCTCTCTCTGGCGACGTTTTAGACGAGACGGGCTCCATGATCCGCGTTGTGAAGGGCCAGACAACGGTGACGATTGGTGGACTGATGGCCAACACCATCTACATCATCCAGGTCGCCGCTAGCAACCGCAAAGGTCGCGGACCGCTCTCCCGAAAGAAGACCTGCGTCACCGCCGAAGCCCCCCCAGAGGCACCTGGTAATTCCCCATCCCACGATTGGAGTGTTAAACACAGTCTCGTGTTAAACGTAGTTCGGGAATGGCCTCTGTCACGCAAATCTATCCAAATATCAAGCTTCATTAGACCAGATCCACCTCTCGAAGCCCAATTCTTACACCGTCTCCCATTTGGAGCGTTATATGCAGTCCGCGTTAATCGAAGTCGGCACACAATGTATCGAATTGGATTAAAAGAGTAGTTTGTCGCTCTCCAAATAAATGATTTTTCAAATGTCACTGTTAAACGTAGCCATGTCACGTTTTCTACCGATTGATCCACTATATAATTAGTTAAATATCTTCAACCCAGTAGCTTGATGCAAATTGCAACGTTATTTGCAGTCCGGTGCCCTGTTCAAACGTAGTTGATGTACTCTACCCAAACTCCAGCTATCAGCGGTTATCTCCATTTCAAACAACTTGAGAAATACCGTAGTTGACTTTGCTTTTTCTGACTTAAGACACCAAGAGTGTTTTTTTACTATCTAGACTCACGTATTACGTCTAAGCGCACGAACAAATTACTTCATGAATATTTTTATTTTTCTGATTGCTCTAGAAAACATAAAGGCCCTTCCGGTGAATGATACTTGTGTAATGGTTTCCTGGTCTCATCCAATAAGACCTCAAGGTCATACGCGGCTCTACTGTCTGGAAGCCTTGCGGCAGGACACCTATCGAACGTCAATCCCAGCCCACCCGACAACCAGTCGCTGCGTCAATCCAGATTTTACAAAACCATATAATTACTACTTATATTGCGGTAAGTACACAGTTTGTTTTGGTGATTACTTTGGTTCACGCGCATAGGTTTGGATCCCCTGTCTCTGTATAATATCTCCGTAAGAGCGAAGAATGCCTTTGATGGAAGAAAAAGCTTCGTATCCTCTGTGCTACCAACGTCTCATCGTAAGTTACTGCATTTCAAGCATAATCAACACCCCATTCCAGCCTCTGTATCG
Source organism: Proteocephalus fallax (assembly GCA_028672205.1). Taxonomy (NCBI): domain Eukaryota; kingdom Metazoa; phylum Platyhelminthes; class Cestoda; order Proteocephalidea; family Proteocephalidae; genus Proteocephalus; species Proteocephalus fallax. Next base: position 178,341 of record JAPUBX010000809.1, read on the forward strand.
ATTATATCGATTGGCGGAAGAATTGTGGCCCTACAAGACATGCGAGTTCTCATGGATTGCCTCATTGTCGGCGGTCATCCACCCGATTGGAGCTTCGAACCCCACGGAATGCCCGAGTGAGTTGCTGCGTAACCAGTAGTATTAGCACCAGCAGTCGTTGTAGTAGTAGTAGTAGTAGTAGTAGTAGTAGGAGCAGTAGTACGAGAAGTAGTAGGAGTAGTAGTACGAGAATTAGTAGGAGTAGTAGCAGTAGTAGGAGTAGTGGTAGGAGTAGTGGTAGGAGTAGTAGTAGTAGTAGGAGGTGGAGTAGTAGTAGCAGTAGAACGAGAAGTAGAAGAAGTAGAAGAAGTAGTAGTAGTACTAGGAGTAGTGTTAGTAGTAGTAGTAGTAGTAGTAGTAGTAGCAGTAGGGGTTGTAGCAGTAGAAGGATTATGAGTTGTAGTAGTAGTATTAGTAGTAGTGGTAGTAGTACGAGAAGTAGTAGTAGGAGTTGTAGCAGTAGAAGGATTATGAGTTGTAGTAGTCGTAGTAGTAGTAGTAGTAGTAGTAGTAGTAGTACGAGAAGTAGTAGTACTAGGAGTAGTGTTAATAGTAGTAGAAGTAGCTGTAGGAAGTAGTAGGGGTTGTGTTAGTAGTAGTAGTAGTAGTAGGAGTTGTAGCAGTAGAAGGATTATTAGTTGTGGTAGTAGTAGCAGTAGCAGTATGAGTAGTAGTAGTAGTAGTAGTAGTAGTACGAGAAGTAGTAGTGGTAGTAGTAGTAGGAGTTGTAGCAGTAGTACGAGAAGTAGTAGTGGTAGTGGTAGTAGGAGTTGTAGTAGTAGTAGTAGTAGTAGTAGTAGTAGGAGTAGTGGTAGGAGTTGTAGGAGTTGTAGGAGTAGTGGCAGTAGTAGCAATAGTCTTGTAATAATGCATTTGCATTGGGCGTTTTGCAGCGGAGTTCAGCATCTGGACAACGGTACCATCATGATTACTTCCGTGAAGCCCCACCACGCTGGTCGATACATCTGTCGACATCGCGACGACTCCATTTCCTATGAACTCGCGGTCCAAGGTACGTCTTCGTCCTCTCGAATCCCCGAGCTGCTGATGATGGTTGCTGTTATTAGTCAAACGGTGTCATAATAATTACTTCTAGACCAGGCAATCTAAACCTGAATTCGTTTAATCGTGACTAGCTTATTTCAGTAGTATATCAGTAGTTGTGTATGTGGTGGACATTTGTTTCATCTCACGTTTCTCCTTTTTCCCTTGCAGCCGTCTCAAATGGTGAGTGATTTCATTTCATACTCTGGGCCCTATCAATGCTTGATACAGATCAATACACGTGTGGCCACCCTCCTTTTGAGCGTTCTGAATTCGAGTAGCACTCGAAACGCCGAAGAAGCCAGTTTATTCTCCAGTGAAATGTGGAGATGTAGTGATAGAGTTGACCTCGGGGTTGATGGGTCGTCTTGTGTTCAAGTCTCGGACACCGGTAGAAGAGAGTGGAAAGGGACGGTTTGTGTTGTACTTGAATCTGGAAGTAGATTGGAGGGATATTTTCCACCCACACAGAACCCCCGAAGCCTCCAGTGTTCCACAAGCTTACGCCCAGCCTCCGGAACATCCAGGTGGAGTGGCGATCGCCGGGTTCGCGGCGCCTCGATGCTCCAATCAAATGGTTCCACCTCAATTGGACCAATGAATACACGCGGCAGGGCGGAGCCGTCCAATTGGCTGCCGATCGTCGCACCTACTACCTATCCAACCTAACCTGTGCCACCACAGTGCGATTTCAGATTCGCACAGAGAATCAGATTCGAATGAGCGCCTTCACGGATGCCATATCGGCCACAACTGATGGATCAGGTCAGCCTTTTTTTATTGTGTTGCAGGATCAAATCAGAATGCGCAAATTAGTTCTTAAATGAAGCAGCTTGTTCGGTGTTTGCGTTTAACCGAACAATTAACAGTTCACGAACAGCCCGACAGTTTCTCTCAAACCAGATTGCCATACCGGTTTTTATGACGTAGCGATTGGTCAATAAAGGACAAAAGAAATTACCGTCTGAATAGGCAAGACAATTATTTATAACCCCGCAAACACTGGTTATGTGTTGAGAGGCGTTCCGTGTTACGATTGGTTGGTTGGTTGGTTTTTAATTGATGTCACCCGATTGGCTGGTGTAAATTTGGCATCATCTTGGCCTCTTCCAGTGCCGCTATACGTCGGAGACCTCAACATGGTGCCCCAAGACCTGCGATCTCAGACCACGGCCACCTTCAACTTCTCCGTTTTCGCTGCCGGCCAGGAGTGCTCCCCCACGGTGTACCTCTTCCGCGTCTGGCCAGCCGCCGAAGGACTGTCCAATGGGGGCGTTGTGGGTGCGTCAACAGGTCTCCACCCCCCACCGGCGCTTCACCTCAACGCGACGCTTACGAAGAGAGAACTCTTCACTCTTGACAACCACCAACCCTGGAACCGGCGGTGCTGCTTCAACGTCACCGGGCTCCAACCGGGCTCCTTCTACCACTATCACGTGTTCGCCGAAAATCCCGCTGGCAGGACACCCCATTTCGGGGTTTTTTGGACCCTAACGTCTGTTGGAAGTGAGATCACGAAAAAAAACATTGCTACTTATACAATTTGAGTAGCATTACGAGGCGTTTGGTTGTGGCCGTTTCAGGACCCCCTAGAGAGGGCGCCAACAATCGATTGGATCGCAGCAGCCTCCTCTCTCAACCCACCATCATCGTCCCCCTCACTATCTGTCTGGTGGTGCTGTTTGTCGCGATGATTTGCATCTTCTTCTACTGTCGTCATCGGAAGCTTGAGAATGACCTTCAGCAGACGACCAAACCCACTGTGGGACGCCCCATTTTCGACGATGATCCCGCGGCCTTCCAGAAGTACGGCGTTGGAAGGCATCGTGGAACTCTCCCACCCATTCCAGCGAACGAGAAACCCGATTATCCCGACAACCGCAGTGGATTTCTGGGGTACATTTACGGTCAAATGGTCCTCGTAGTAAATCTTGAATAGTCTCTAATGGAGGACATTTTTATTTTAAAAAAAAGACTGATAGCTTTGAGTTTCGTCTAAAACGACGAACTAGTAAACAGAAACGCTGTCATGACCGACAGATTACGGATTTTATTGAAGATTGCAGAATCGGCAACCCTATTGGATGATTTGTAGGTGGCGGCGATGGTCTACCTCTTCCATGATTGGTCTGTTTCTTCCTTCCAGACGGTGGGGCAGGGTTGGAAGGGTTTACGACCGGGGCCGCGGTGGTCCCGTGGTCATCCAGACGCAGGCTCCTTCCGCAACCATCGAACCCGACAGGCTCTCTACCAATTCCATGGACAGCGTCGGTAAGTGGCACCGTCACCAATCCTTTGTGCTCGCCAAACCTCTGGAATAAGATGAAATCATCACAGGAATCTGTAAATGTGTCCCAGTCTAAGGCGGTGGACAGGCCCGATGATAAAATTAGTGGCGATAGAGACGCAAATGAATTTGGGGGCAGACAGAAGACAGGGGGTTTTTCGAGTTAAAAAAGCTCAACACAAGAGTAAAATGGTGACCTTACGGGGATATTTGTGGATGTGACTCGTCCTATATGAGCCAATGAAAATAGAGCGGACAGGTAGGGGGAAATGACCAATAAGGTGATGGCATAGTCAGATCCGATGAGTCACCTTCCTACCTCGGCTCCGCTTAACCCCCCCGTCTGTGTCTGGTCTCTAGGCAACCTGAACCCATATGCCACCTACGCGGCCTGCGGCATCGAAGAGTCGCCGCCACCAGCCCCCAAGAACTCCACCGGCGTCTTGCCGACGGCGGTGCGGTCGATGACAACGGCCCGCACCCTCGAACCTCCAAGCTCCTCCGGTCTCACAGCAGGCGCCGCTGCGGCTCGTCTTTTCAAAACCACCACAAAGAGTGAGGCCACTTCTTGCCCTCCTCCTCCTCCTCCTCCTCCTCCTCCTCCTCCTCCTCCTCCTCCTCCTCCTCCTCCTCCTCCTCCTCCTCCTCCTCCTCCTCCTCCTCCTCCTCCTCCTCCTCCTCCTCCCCTCCTCCTCCTCCTCCTCCTCCTCCTCCTCCTCCAAACACCGTCCTCCTCCGGCTCCTTCTTCTTCTTCTTCTTCTTCTTCTTCTTCTTCTCTCTTCCCCTCAACCTCCCCCCATCACCCATATCCGCCGCTAATCCACGGTCTTGAATTTGCAGAAAAAATGCGCCATCGTCGCAGCTCTCCTCTGCCTCCTACATCCAGCATGCCTACCACTACCCTGACCTCACAGTACCCGAAGCCGAGGGTCTCCTGGACGCTGCGCGCAGTCGCGGAGTTGTGGGCGGTGGCGCTCGTTTCGTGCAGATGCGCGATCCACGGGCCTTCCAGCGACGCTTCCAGCATCACGCCCTCCTAGACCCACCACTGCACAATCAGCCCTACGTCAACAACAGCACGTTGAACGACGACGAGGAGGAGGAGGAAGATATCGATTTTGGGGGTGGTCGACACGGAATCTTCTCACGGAGGCGAATCAACTCCCTGGAGTCGCTGCAACAGCACGTTTTCCCACAAGGTGGGCCTTCACAATGTTTAGAAAATCCTTACTACTGAAGTCGAAATGAGTAGACATTTTTATTGTGACGTGTTGATATTCAGGTATGTTTCCCCACGGAGTGCCAACCACCACCTACCACCGTGGCTACGCGCGCGCCGGCCTGCCCGTCTCGGTGTCGCGACCGGGCGGCGCCTCCACCCTCTCGACCGCCTTCTTTGACGCCCGCAACGCCACCCACCTCGTCGACCCCCACAGCGTCGCAGCCTATCGCGGCAGCGTCCTCAGCTCCACCACCGACTCGTCCAATCAGGATGAGCTGATGCAGGCCTACGAGTACGGCAAGAAGCAGCATCTGGTGGCCGGCGGTCGCTTCATTGTGCCCGCCAATGCCGCGGCCGCTGCCTCCGGTGCTGTTCCCATGACAACCAATGGCGGTGTAGGAGGAGGAGGAGGAGTGGGAGCCATGGTGGTGTTGGCTGAAGGTCACGGTGGCTCGGGTTCAAGTGAGACAACTGACCCGGGGATTTGCCAGTTCACGCAGCAACCACCGACCAGAACCACACAGAGAGCTGTCGACGAGTTGGCAAATGGTCAGTCGCTTTTTATTCGCTGAGAGATTGGTTGCAGGTGTGTTACGTGACCAATTGGATAATACGCGGCAGTGTTAATTACTGGCGGGATCATCTAGATTATGCCAAATAATGAGAGAATCGATTAATGTACCAAAGGGAACAATAACGCTTCTTTAACAACTAATTCAACCCCCCCCCCATAAGAATCCTCCTCTTCCTCCTCCTTTCCTCCATTAGGCAATCTGGATCCTTCGACGGTTCGTCGAGGAGTTCCGAGACGCCTGCTACCGGGACCGCTGGCTGGAACCTCCGTCATCTCCGGCGAGACGCTTCCGGCCGCCTTCCTGAAGCGACAGCTCTCCGAATGCCCCTCGGAGATGACCGACACCTACGCCGCCGTGGACTACTCAGCACCTGGCTTCACCATGGCCACGCAGCCGGCAGCCATGAGTGCGGTTGCTGGGCGAAATGTGCTCTACTCACAACGTGCCCGACTGCCTTCCATTCCACAGAACCAGCAACTGATCGGTGCCAGGATGGATTAGTAAGTGGGCGCAGTCTGCCAGCCGACCAATCGTTGACGCCGGGCGGGCTGTCTTTGTCCTGGCTTTGGGTTACGACGATGAAGAGTCACAGGCTCCCTTTTCGCACTCTCCGACGCCGTGGCGTTTTCGGCTCGTCCTCCGGTTATGAGAGTCTCGTTTGGGGTCGGTTGGCATATAATTGCGTGACCCCTTCAACATACACTGCAGCCTCGGTGACCCTTCTTGTGGGTTTCCTGTCCGTCAAGTTCTGTTTTGAGGTGAGGCCATCTCCTGCGACAGGATTAGCCGGGTTCGTGAGTGTCGAGATTCGAGGCGAGTTCGTCAAGTTTCTTCGGAATTCGGCACGTATCTCTGCGTTCCCAGGGGTCACTGCAGCCGAGTTCGTCCCACTAGGATCCGAGCGGTCCAATAGGAACAGCACTCCTGACCCCCGGTTGAGCCAATGACCGGTGATTACCCAGAGGCGCGACGAACCGAGGTGCCACTCCTCCCCTGGACGTCGCGAACTCCAAAGAATCTTCCAGAAGCCCACACATCCTCTAGTTGTAGAACTTGCCGACTTCTTGCGCAGTCTCCACGTGCAGTAAACGGCGCCGGTTGAGCGTCAAGTGGAGTCCAATGACTGGTTGAGTACAGATTCCACCGAAGGCGGTACCATCTGAGAGCAGAGGCTGACACTCTGCAATCTCGCCCCAACTCCTTGGCGCTACGAACAACTTCCATTTATCTTCAAGTTAACGTGTGGACGCCATCCTCTCTGTTTATTGGCCGCCTTTGTGTTTTTCGTCTGTTTTAGTCGAATCAAAGCGATTGGAGTGGTTTTTTTTAGCACAAGTCTGCTTGTGTCTCATGTTTGTGGTGTCTCTGTTTCAGTGCGGATGATGTGGAGGGTGATGATGGCGGCGGCATGAGACATGGACAGTCGCGTGGTGGATTCCACCGGCAATCCAGTCAGCAATCCAGTGGCTTCTACTACCCCTCCGGTAGTAGTCACTACGGCGCACAACCGCTCTCCAGACAACAACAGCACCAGCCAGTCTCCGGCAGTATGGTGCGTCGCCAGGACTCCCTCGGGAACCGACCCGGTACCACCTACTCCCGAGCCAATCAGCAACCGACGTCCAACGCTGCCAAACGAAATTACAGTGCCCGCACAATCGGTGGCGATTCCAGCACAACGGGCTATGGCTCCGGTCCCCGTGGAATAATCAGTGATGCCATGGACGGTCCCACCACCACCTCCTCCAACTACGGCACCTCCTCTGGACGGTAAAACGGGGTTCCCTCTAAACACACTGAATCATGTGTACTGAATTAATTTAAGTAACGCGAATTTTACCAATTAGGTTGCAGTCTCAGGCCACGACGTCCAATGCCCCCAACATCGCCACCGGTCCAGTCCAGCAGAACGAAGATGACGAGAATATCTACACGTCGGAGTTCGTTCTCGTCTGAGTTCTACAAAATCACCCAATGTACAGAACACCCACCCACCCCCGTGTCTCATTTCAATCCCTATTTACACGCCCCAGCCAACCAACGAATCACAACGAATCTCGGTTCCTTTATTTGTCTACACTTTGTTTCAAAGCATAACTACGTCCCCCATCCCTACCTCCCCCTTTATCCTCCTTTTCAATGTACACACACACAATTGCGTTTGGTTTTTTAATGTCGCCAGACATCTTTCTCTTCCGACGAGCGCGAATTTTCATGTTTGCGAGAGAAGGTGAAAAAAAACTATACACACGTCGGTAACGATCGTAATGCTGTTGCGTTCAAGTGGGTCGAAACGGCAGGTTAAATGGCAATTTTATAGTGGTGTCATAGATGTCCAATCGAAGTGTAGGAGGAATTATGATTGAAATCTGTTTTACAAGGGCCACGATTAATGTATCGCATTAAAATATCTGCAGTATCACAGGCATACATCTGCCTTCCAGAAAACGGATTGTTCTTAATTCACGAAACCTAGTTCCTATAAAAGTAGGATTGGCTTCTCGCACCGCTGACTTTCTGCATTTCTCCGAGAGATGCAATGTTTCCAATCCATCGAACCCCACAAGCCTTAAGAGAAGTCAAATGATGTGGTCAATTGCGCGAAAAACGGAATGAACGATCTATCGGGGCATACAACGATTACGCCAAACAATAATGGATTTCTTTTTGCTCTGACAGCTGCCCCAGTTCGAAAGCGCCTATTCGGAGATGTCAAGTTGTTGGTGTATTTTTAACTAAAATGAATTAAATTTCCCTCGAGAACCGTTTGAAAATCACCAGAATCCACTACGAAATTGTGGATCTGCTAAACACTGAAAAAACTAAATTTCCCAAAATTGTGGAAATATTTGGTCGTTATGATCGTCCAACAGCCCGGAACAAGAATATTAATACAAAACGTTGAGTCAAAAGGCACTAGTCAACAATCGTCCCGTAACTTAAGCTAAAACTACCGCTGCTGCGACGTTAACCTCTGAAGAATATCAGTTTTCGTCAATCATTTGGGCCTCTGTGTTATCACTAAGTGGCAAATTTAGTCCAGGAAAGAATAATCTCGAGAAATTCTGAAGCAATTTGGCTGCAAAGATAGCCGGATTAAACGCCTATGGCCTATTTTCTGACCAGGAAAGATTGAAGCCTTGAAAAAAACATTCGGCGCTAAACTACAGTGACAGAGCTCCAATAATTCCGAAATCTCCCCACAAATTTCGAAATCTGCAAGCGTGCTCTTTGAACAAATTTGCTAAATATTATTCGTAGATTGTAGCCAATGACAAACAATAAACAGATGATGATTTGACTCTCCAAATGAATAATTAATTTGAATTTGAAACTCGAACTTGGAAGACTTATCAATATTGATTTATTGATAGAATCTTCTGTTTTCCATTGCCCTTCGGGCAACTTAACAACAGCAAAGATTCGCCACTTGTAATTTCACATTTATTTACGAGGCAGACATGAAGTTATCATCATACTGAGGTCACGCTGTCTAGCCCGAATAGCGTTTATTCAACTTATCCGCATGACCTTGTAAGAGCTCAAGTCAGACAAAAGAACTTCATTTTCACAATTCTATCCTTTGCGGTAAGTTAACAATGAAATTGGTGTCCTTGCATTCCTATCGCTTTTCTTGCGTGCGTTTTGCAAGGTGAAAGCACCATTTGTAATTATATTGAATTCTATGTGTACCGACATGTGTGGCTTAGGAGCGCAAATAAATTGTCGCAAACGATGTCTTTCTATAGTGATATCGGCTCCAGTGCTCCAGGTAATTTCTAAAGTAAGCCTTCTTCCACAGCAAGTGCGTCATGCATTTTCCGATCCAAAGAGGGTCCAACAGGTTAAGGGTTGGATATATTTCCACATCCGACACCCGCTTGGTTGCAATTCAATTAATGTTTTCCGCAATGTTCCGTCAGGACTCATCGACTATGGCAAGCAGCAATAATCCAGGTTGGATATACAAAGAACTCGATAATGTCCACTATCGAGACGACGACGACGATGATGACGGGCAAGGGAAACCAGTGCATGGAAGGGCAACAACAGATTACCTTCTAGAATTGATCGAGGAGCAGTTGCAGGCCGCTGTGGCGAAAGGAACGACGCTGGATGAAAAAGGGTAGGCGTTTCTGTTGTCTGACAGTAATTTGACTCTTTGGACATCAATATTAACGTAATTATAACTGTTTCGGAATTGCTACGTTAACCTCTACGAATCTCAGGTTCCCACAAGCCGCGCAACGTTGTCGCATCTAAAGCCTCGACTGAGTTATGCGATCCCAAAATCGTTGACACAATTGCTCTGAGCATGTCCCTTTTATCCCGTTCAAATAATCAACGTAAATTCCCTATTTTTGCAAATTCAGAAATTCCACATCACTCTCTGAAATCGCCACACCGATGGTCGAAGTGTTCGGTCGCGTGATGGGCGCTTCTGACAGATGCGGGTTCAAATCCCTCCCGACTTATTACCGCAATGCCGACCACTTCATTGAAATTCCTTTAGTGCATGGCCGTCGTGTCGTCAGTCGTGGCGGTGAGTCTGTCTTGACCTGATTTCATTTGAATAGGCAAAATATTTGTCATTGGCGGACAACCTCAGGCCATTGAAGGAACTCCCGATGTGCTGGTTGTTGATCCCCAGACGGGAAGCGTCTCTGAAGGTCCCAGCCTCTTGCACAACCGAATCCTCGCTGCTGTGGCGACCACGGCGCAGGAAATCTTTGTCTGCGGTGGACAAGGTCGATTTAAATTTCCACTTGTCTACTGTGAGTATCTCCCTTCGGGAAAACGGTGAGCTGATTTCCTTGGATTTCCGTTTCTGATTGCTCCAACCAATGACGGCCGTCTTCCTCGTCCGCCTGCAGTGCTGATTGGCGGGCGTTGCCTCCGCTCAACGTGGGTCGTTTGTCTGCAACAGCTGCCGTTGTTCTGCGAGGCGGACGCCAACTCTTAATAGTCACGGGCGGACTCGATAGATCGGATATCACGATGTCTCACGTTGAATTGTTGTGTCTCCCGGCGTCGCGAAAAAATGGCGATTTGTGGGTGGGCCGCTTCAAGTGGTCAGAGGTGGCGACGATGCGTCGAGCTCGTAGCTTCCACGGAATGGCTGCGTTCCGCGAAAGAGTGATTGTTGCTGGTGGATATTCTTCGGACGGCGAGGAATATTGTTTCCAGGACTCCGTCGAGATGTTCACGCCTCCGGAACAACCGGAAATGACGATTGCGAGACGTGACGCTGACGCCGGCCAGTGGACCTGCTTGGCTCACCTCAGCAACCCTTCGCATTGTACACACCTAATAGTACACCAGAATCGCCTTTTTGTGTTTGGTAAGTTGTCTTTTCTTATCTCTCATTTTGTATGGCATTGTATAACCTGTAGAAAATGATTGTGGCGACTTAATTCAGCCTTTAATGGCCAGCCATACTAATTGGTTTGATGCAGCGGCACTACGGGTTCAACGATGCAACAGTTGGTTTAAGAGGAATTTGGTCACGCTATGAACTAGACCGAATGGGGTGACAGGGCTTGACCAATAGGCTGAATCTTCTATTTCCCAAATTTGTTCATCGACCCGAAGAGAACATTGGAAGGTACGGGGAGGCTGACCCATTTCACACCGACGAGTTGAAGATGGAGGAGCTTGTAGCTGATAGGACCCACCGAAGTTGTTATTCGGTGAGACCGCGTTCCTTTAAATTAGTGCCGACGCTCTGTGCTAACTATGGTGTTTGTTTTTGTGCAGTTGGGTGAGGATGATCATGACGAGGACGACGACTACGAGAACGATGGAGAGATTCTGAGTCATTTCACCTGGCGTCCACTCGTATTTCCACTGGAAGACTTTGAGATGATCGAAGGAGTCGTCCTTGTGGAATCTGGCGGAATTCCCTTCCTATAACTACTGCACCGTTTGTGTAACAGACAAAATTGTGATGACGAGTTTTTGCCAACAAGGGGGTTCAGAAAACTAATACGCATTGATTTTTGTCAATACAACAATAACTTATATGGACATAAATTCAGACGGCATGTTCCACGAAGATGTAGACGACGAAAGATAATCTTTAAGTTGAGTTGAGTAGATCGTCAAACCTCGTTCGGGAGACCATCTTTCCCCAGAAATATTCTTCTTCTTTGGTGCGGCTACCTCATACCTGAGGAGGAGGAGCTGGTTTCATGGATTTTGATCGGTTTCCAACGGCAACCACCGTAGACCTTCTGCAGCCTTTGGCAATTCACGTCCCCATTCACGTCTTTAGATGTCCACCGCAGTCCAGCAGCGCCAACCTGTGCATGGTGGTGACGGTGAAAGACAGAGGCCTAACAGCTCTGTCGCTGGGCGCCGCAGAATGTGGCAGAACCATTGCAGACGACGGCGTTGTAGACGCGTCTGCCTATCGACGCTGTTGCAGAGCTGGTCGCGCTTGTCCGCTTTTGGGATTCGTCCCAGACACCAAAAATACTTCCAGTCTCCTGGTGTCTTCGACACGCAGGTTTCAAAGCCTTCGGTTGGATTTAAGCGGATAGTGGCGTGATAGACGCGAAACCAGGCTCGGCGGCAACATCTGTTGGTCCCCACAGGCTAGTGCGCAGACGCAAGAACGCATTCCTTGCGCGTTCGGCGCGTAGGTGGACCCCCTCAATCGATTGGCCGTTCGGGAGCATTGTAAAGCCCCGGTATTTGAAGGCAGGGACCTATTCGACCGGTGAATAGTTTGGCACGTGGGCCCCTGCTTCTTTTTGGTGGTCTGACCTTCGAGTCGACCCCGGGGTCACTCACGAACGGGGGTTGGTTGTCGAAATCTCGTAGACACGTTGCGTTCTTTAATTGATCGACAAACCAAACAAGACAGAATCGAAAAACAAAAAAATGACGAATCATCGTTGTCAGTGGTCGTTTGGCCAATTCTGATACATTAAAACGAACGCGGTCAAGTAACTCCACACGAAAAGTATCGTTCGGCAGCCACTATGTCAACACCATGAAACCAGAGTTGATGTCTGCTGCGCATATCAACCAATCCCGGTGCAGGGGCTGTCAGATTATGGAACGGTCTGCATCGGTGAGCGACCTTAGTTCGACGCCAGTTCACACCCCCACCACGTGGAGCGTCTCCTACGGGTTTTAACAGGTAACCCGACTTTGGTAGAGGTAGCTTTGTTCGAGGGCTGCTCTAGCCATTGTGAAGCAAAATGCATCCAACTGTTCACTGAAAAATCACATTTAAACGCGTGGAATGCTTTTTTGGCTGATTTCGTGTTGAAAACGACGATCGGTTACTCTAGTCGTGGATTTGTACGTCAATTCCCGTCGCCGTCGTCACGAATTTCGCGAATCGTGGCTGTCCGGCCACTCCGTTGACGGACTGCAAGCCCAGACGCTCAATTTGGGCTTTGATCGTACCTCAGCAGGTTTTTTAGTTGACCGGTAATGTGACGGTTCCATGGGCTCCTGTCTGTTCGGTGTGGAGTTTGGCCGGAAAACAGCCGCTGACAGCGTTGTGGAAGAGTTGACAGCGATGTCAGTGATCAAAGGTTCCCAGTGGTCAGATTTCGAAACCTAAGCTTAGGATTGGACGGATTGCAGGTCAATATCGGCGCGGTCCGATTGGTCAATTCAAAAGCTGTGATATATACTCTACTGGAGCATTCTTGGTGTAGATTTTTTGTCTCCAACCAGACGGTGAAGTTATTTATACGGCTGAGAATGCTGTTGGGGTGTCTCCAAAAACTACGATAACGTCTGTGAATTCCAGGTCGCTGATGGAAAACTTTCTCTTAGTTTTTGCCGTCCTCATGCCGTCCAACAGTCGATGAAACAGCTACGGCTACCTTTTGGTAATTGCAGTGGCGCTTAAGCTATCGGGCACCTGGTCGAGGCATTTATCGGTCACGTTTTGGGCGGGTCTGATTTATTCAGTTCACGAGGATCAAAACAGTTAAGCATCACAATTTCCAACAAATAAAAATGATACAATAAGTGTTGAGTATAGATATTAATGAAGAATAGGTCGAGAAAAACCAAACGAAATAACAACGAGGCGGCGTATTGGCGGCTACTGAAACACCCCATCTGGACCAATCACATTGCAGTCCTTTGCATCTCTGGCACAAGCTGAATCAGGGCCGAGTCGCGAAGGTAGAGGGGTTCTGAGGATTGCCGTTAAAAGCGAGCATCGACTAGCTGGGTCACTTTTCTCGACGACCCAGTGACGCGATGGCATCAGATACGGCTTTGCTTTTCGTAGGCTAGTCAAGTGCGTTTCGAAGGCGCAAGTTCTTTGACTGGCTGCAACGCGTATCTCGAAGCGCGTGACTTTGAGTTAGGTAGGTTCGTGTTGATCTGCAATCTTGAATAGAGACGATGTAAAAGACGATGGTCGACCTGTAGCGCAGTGCCACCGTAATTAGCAGATCTCTTTCTGGGTGTTCAAAGTAAGTGTTGGAGACGACGAGCCTGTTGGAATCCGCGAAACGTATACGCCGTTGGTAGTTTTCGCATCGTTCTCGAAAACCGCCTGGATAAGGTCGTAGTTTACTGCTTCCTGAAGCCCGCTGACGCCGTTAATTTCGTCCTTCGTCCTGCTACTATTGAGGGGGCCTTAATGAGCGATGACGGACAGATTTAAGGGTCTCTTGCGAAAGAGCGTATTCGGGTTAGTCTTGGCGTCATCGGTTTCAACATTGCACCCAATTACAAAGCTGATTTCGGGTCTTGGCTATAGATTAATTTGGAATGTGCTCGTTTGAGGTTGTGGCAGGAGGTTGAGTAGAGAGGAGACAAAGATGCCTGTCGCCGGCGACCAGAAAGCCAGCTTCTTCGTAGGTGACCAAATATTGATTTGACAGAGAAATCCTACAACGTCATATTCTGGATCCATCCACAACCTGAAAGATCGATCGAGCGTTGTGAAAATCAACTTAGTGCATGCTAACGTCTAAAATAATCACGAAGTAAAACGCTCATCGAAATTTGCAATGACCAAATATATGGAAGAAAAAGAGACTTCATTATTTTACGCTGAGGCTTATTGACAAAGATCTCTGCCGGTAAAGATGTCAGTTCAAACTGATTTCACGTCGTCTTCTCCGAGTAGATTTTACTCAGCTTATCAGATTAAAGACCGATTTGCGTTGGGCGAGCTGCAGTTCATTTTCACAATTCGATAGTTGGAGGTAAGTTAGCTTTGAGATGCTTCTCCTTGCATTGCTGCAATATTTCCTTGGCCCCCGATGTCTAATTTATGATTTAAAACTAGAACTGCAGTCTAATGTAGGCACGCCTTGATCAATCAAAGAATCTGGTGACGTTATTTTACCTCCTATGCGTACCGATAGGTGTGGTTTAGGAGTGTCGATATTTTATCGAAGACTAACGGTAGTGCTCGCATTGAGTGCTTAGGCATTTAGTAAACGTTGGCTTTTTTTAGAAAGTCAGGTTCACAAGAACCTTTGAAAATGCATGAAGACTTTGATGAGAATAAAGTCGCAAGGTTGAAACTAGAATGGTCGTAATTCGCATCTTTTTTCAACCCAGCCTTCAGTCGAGAATACCCCACTATGGCAGACAGCAATGATCCAGGTTGGATTTATGAAAGAATCGTCAACCGTTCAGACAACGACGACGAAAGCCCTTCAGAAACGAGACAGGATGCACGAGGGTAGGATTCCTGATGTTCTGCGTGAATTTGGGTTCAGCGAATTGCCATCCCAGCGTCCGGCCTTGGACGTGTAAGCCCGGCTGTTGGTTAACGCCTAATGGTCAGAGAAGACGCAAAGACGGTAGAGAGAAAGAAGGAGTGCGGTTTTTATAAATGATTAATGAAAATAGAACGATTTAATGGATCGTACGATGATTGGAAGATGGAGAGACCCAATGGGATGCCAGCGTGCAGACATCTGTGTACGCAGGTATACGGAAGGAATGAAATGCGTTCTTGGTTCCCTATGATCTGGTTATCTTTTTTCCGCCATGTGAAAATCTTCCCTAAGAGAAGGTAATTTCTTACGATGAGTAGACGCATCCTTAGTCCTCAGTCTTGAAAATTGAGGCGACGAACTTGGTCACTCGGTGAGACTGTGGTCTTTCAAATGAGTGCCGACGCATCTAGCTACCTTGAGTTGAAGGTTGGCGCCGGAATATCCTTATTTCTCCAAACATGAGGTGGAGAGTAAAATAGATAAGCAGTAGCCAATGAAAAGGAGATAAGAAAAACGAGCCAATCCTAGAAACGTTAGGACCAATCGAGAGAACCAATCACATGGCTATGATTCATATTAACTGTGGTCTGTTAGGGAGGACGCACAATGACGGAAATTACGTTAGAATGGGGTTAAGCGGATCTGACTTAGTCAAAATCTGTGCCAATGGCCTTCTGCTGAACGCATCGAAATGCATCTCCATTAAAGTTTCCCTGAGAGCCGATGTTGACACTCCTGAAATCGCTGAACTCCATAATTTCGCCTCGAGCTCAAAATCGAAATTCCTCGGCGTTATTTTTAACAGTCGGTTATCATGGGGTGATTATGTTAATGCCATCTTCGGTAAATGTCGTCGCCTCTGTTTCTTTGTTTGTCGATTCAGGAGACTTGGTTTGTCCAAGCCTGCACAATTCTCCTTATTGTATATTTTCCCCCAGTAATTTTCCCCTGCCTAAAATGTTCTGACTTTTGAACCCTTCAAAGTTTTCTTTTTCCAGTGGCTCCTCATTCAAAAGGTCTTCGTTCGACGCCACTTTAATAGATGTGCACTAATCGCTGCTCGTATATTTACTGACTCCTCCCATCCATTCGATGGCCACAAGAACGGCGGCATATAGCAATTCGGTCATTCCCCAATTTTCCCGGACCAGTTCATAGCCGTCTTTGAAGCCTTCTTTCTCTGTCGCCAATAAATAAAAGCTCACAAAAGGCCCCGATCAGCATAGATCGGAATTTCTGCTGTCTCAGACGCTAGGCCTCCGCGTAAACCTTGCCGATCCAAGTTTTCAGTTGTCTTCCGGTTTGAGGTCTGTGTCTGGTCGGGGTAGAACGTTGCAGACGGACGAGTCGTCCCCAGTCATCGAGTAATTCCAGGTTTCATAGCTCTCGGTTAGGATGGGGTTAATAGCGACTCGATAGACGCGAAACCTAGCCCGAAAACCGATCTCTGTTGGACCCCACAGGGTAGCACGTGTGTGTTTGGCCAATTATCGCAGGCTTTCCTGTAATCGATAAGCAAATTAAATGTGATCTGGGCATCCATGGCGAGGTACAAGATGACGACATACCATCTCTTCCTAGAAGCTTTTATTAAGTTAACTAGATTCCCAAAGAGACTTAATTCGTCACAATTCAATAGTTTGAGGTTAATAAGTCTTGAAATGTTTGCCTCGCATTCCTGTTCTATTCTTGTTAATTTGATGCATGAAAGCTGCAGACTTCTGCGGCCATGTTGAAAGTTGCTCAAGCAACCTTGGGTGATTATTCTACCACCATTAAGACTACATCTTGCAAGTTGGGTCATATTTTAGCAATTTACGAGGCTCCATACGTGCACACCGTTTCATGTTCATGTTTGCCTGCTCGAATACGTCACAGACAATTAGGACCCAACACAAAGACAATTTATTCACAAACCACCTCAGCAGACACACCAGTCCGTAAACACAGAGGTCTAAATTTCGCCATTAAACTGCTTCTCCAGCGTTCCAACGAGCAGTCTAAGACGCTCTACCTCCTCTACATTCAAATGTTTCTGCCTAGAGGTCAGCATTTCCACACTTTCGATAAAGGAATTGATGCTCGCCAATTCTACAGCAACTTGTCTGCGGTAATCTCTCAGCCTCTGGGAAGCGTCGGTCAATGAATTGAGGACAAAATGATCCCTGACTTCTTGATGAGTAATTGGTCGACGAAGACCGACTTCTTTTTCGGGTAAACGATTGCCGCCACAGCCTGAAGACTTGCAATCTTGCATGGCTTCGCAGTATTCCTATTTTCAAATAACCCTGAAAGCACACACGTGCTATTGCAGTCGGGTCCAATCGATACGTGTAGAAGCGTGGGATTGGCTCAAACAAAGCGTCTCATGATTGGCTCATGCTGTTCTGTTGGTTCCAAGTCGAACAAAAATAGTTTAATTTCGCAGAGCTGTTGCAGTTTTGTCCCAATAAATTTCCTCGAAATTAATTTAAAGATCTAATCGAAGATATAATTATTTAATCGGGGATATATGAGAGGCTATGCGGTGATACTAAATTTATTGAAAAAAAACATTGTTAGGTTTTCAATTTTGTGCCCAATGGACGCCGACGTCTAAAGGTGCGGTGAAACCTATGACCTTTCACAATTCATTTACTTAAACAATATGTTCAAGGTCAACTGCTCTTGAAATCTGCTGACACCGGTGTGTTAAGGGCTTCTATTTACCCCGACATTTGTACTTTCAGCATTTATGGAGGCCCAGTTAAGGTCATCTTGCTTTGGACTTCGCGATGGTCGGACTTTAAACTTTGGGACCGTTTAATGTCTCATTGCATGGTCCCTCCCAAAATGTTGATGGGCCAAGAAATGTATCCACTGTCAACTAAGTCTGCTTCAACCTATTCTCATTTGTGGAGCCCAAAATCGAAATTCCTCGGCGTTATTTTTAACAGTCGATTCTTAGGGAGTTCGCCGGTTCAGGAGACTTGGTTTGAGCTCTAGCAGCATAAAAACCTTTGCCCAAGCCAGCATAATTCCCCTTATTGCATATTGTTCACCAGTAATTCCCCCCTGCCTAAAATCTGCAGACTTTTTAACATAATTTTGCCTGCCTATGCTTTCCATCCAAGAGACCATCGGTCAACGTCACTTCAATAGTTGTTCACTAATCTCTCCACGTATTTTAAGTGTGCACTCTCATCCCCTCTTTTCAAGTTTATCCAAGTGTACATCTCTAAAAATATAGTAAATCTACAAAATTATTTTTATTATAATTATTTTCCGCCATTGTGCGTCCTCCCGAACAGACACCAGAGTTAATATGAATCATAGCCATGTGATTGGTTCTCTCGTTTGGTCCTAACGTTTCTAGGATTGGCTCGTTTTTCTTATCTCCTTTTCATTGGCCACATGCGTTGCTATATTTCTCTTCACCTCATGTTTGTATAAATAAGGAAAGTCCGGCTGTTTCAGAATAACTTCCATTTAGCTTTCAATTCCTCATTAATCTACCCTCGACCTCAACATCGCAATTCGTCGGAGTCCGTCTCCAAACAATGCCTGAATAGGGCGTCTGTTACATTGTCTGACAATATCGAGGTCGCTTTTTGTGTGGTGATTTACAAGGATTAATACTCACTGGTAGCACGAAACCTCCCCTTTTAGATGAAACGGGTTTTGTTGTAAATAATAATAATTCCAAACGATTTTCTGTTTAAGGCAAACATTCCATTGGCTAAGGATTTGCATCTGGTTTCCTAAACGACGAATTATTCCCGAGCAAACACCATTGGACACCGTGGGTAAGAACTCACAATTTCTCAGAGGCGTCGTCATGACTATCGCCATTCTTCCGCACAAAAACAAACGCCATAGTTCACACTATGCGTCGGGATTAATTTAAAAGACCGCGGTCTCACCGATTCACGAGGTATTACCTATTTTCTTCCTTCATTTTTAGCTATTGATCCTCAGCCCGAAGAGACCAGGGGTTATAAGGACGACGACAAAATCTTGATGTTTTTGCGATTCGGTGACCCGAGAGCAGATGGCTGATTCTCACCACGCTGTTAGAATTCGTGATTTCTGAATCGTTGCCAACACAGGCTTTAACTATTATGTTTTTTTGTATACAGTCGTATGACGATGACGACGAATCTAGTGAATATAGAGAATGTCTGGGACATTTTGCTTGGCGTCCAATAGTCTTTCCTCTGGAAGTCTTGTTTGTGATCCGACGATTCGTCTTTGTGGAAGCCAGATGAAAGCCCCGACTGTCTGGCTAACAGAAAGAATAAATATTAATAGCAAAAAAGAAATCTTCCATGTCATGGGAACATGTTGTGGGGACTATGGACAGCCGACCATTAAGTATTATAATGACATCGTCAATATTGCCCGAATTTCAGACTTCCTTCCTGTCAATTAGAACCGCCGTCTTGGTTGCTTTTCCCACCATCCGGTTGAGATTAAGCGAGTCCAAATCGGTCTGATTTCCTCCATTCAGAGTATTTGGCTTTGGAGATGGACGTTCAGGGGACTCCAATGGCATGAAACCACCGTGTAGTGCGTATCCATCAAAATAAATCACCAATAAATCCTGAAAGCGAACGTGCGCGAAGAATAAGACGTTGCTCTGCAGACGCGAAGTAGCTGGAAACCTGGAAGCTGGAAACACGAAGACGCCGAAAACCTGGAAGCTGGAAACACGAAGACGCCGGAAACCTGGAAGCTGGAAACGCGAAGTAGCTGGAAACCTGGAAGCTGGAAACACGAAGACGCCGGAAACCTGGAAGCTGCAGACGCGAAGACGCCGGAAACCTGGAAGCTGGAAACACGAAGACGCCGGAAACCTGGAAGCTGGAAACACGAAGACGCCGGAAACCTGGAAGCTGGAAACGCGAAGTAGCTGGAAACCTGGAAGCTGGAAACACGAAGACGCCGGAAACCTGGAAGCTGCAGACGCGAAGACGCCGGAAACCTGGAAGCTGGAAACACGAAGACGCCGGAAACCTGGAAGCTGGAAACACGAAGACGCCGGAAACCTGGAAGCTGGAAACGCGAAGACGCCGGAAACCTGGAAGCTGGAAACGCGAAGTAGCTGAAAACCTGGAAGCTGGAAACACGAAGACGCCGGAAACCTGGAAGCTGGAAACGCGAAGTAGCTGGAAACCTGGAAGCTGGAAACGCGAAGACGCCGGAAACCTGGAAGCTGGAAACGCGAAGTAGCTGGAAACCTGGAAGCTGGAAACGCGAAGTAGCTGGAAACCTGGAAGCTGGAAACGCGAAGTAGCTGGAAACCTGGAAGCTGGAAACGCGAAGTAGCTGGAAACCTGGAAGCTGGAAACACGAAGACGCCGGAAACCTGGAAGCTGGAAACGCGAAGTAGCTGGAAACCTGGAAGCTGGAAACGCGAAGACGCCGGAAACCTGGAAGCTGGAAACGCGAAGTAGCTGGAAACCTGGAAGCTGGAAACGCGAAATAGCTGGAAACCTGGAAGCTGGAAACACGAAGACGCCGGAAACCTGGAAGCTGGAAACACGAAGACGCCGGAAACCTGGAAGCTGGAAACACAAAGACGCCGGAAACCTGGAAGCTGGAAACGCGAAGTAGCTGGAAACCTGGAAGCTGGAAACACGAAGACGCCGGAAACCTGGAAGCTGGAAACACGAAGACGCCGGAAACCTGGAAGCTGCAGACGCGAAGTAGCTGGAAACCTGGAAGCTGCAGACGCGAAGACGCCGGAAACCTGGAAGCTGGAAACACGAAGACGCCGGAAACCTGGAAGCTGGAAACGCGAAGTAGCTGGAAACCTGGAAGCTGGAAACGCGAAGTACGCCGGAAACCTGGAAGCTGGAAACGCGAAGACGCCGGAAACCTGGAAGCTGGAAACACGAAGACGCCGGAAACCTGGAAGCTGGAAACACGAAGACGCCGGAAACCTGGAAGCTGGAAACGCGAAGTAGCTGGAAACCTGGAAGCTGGAAACACGAAGACGCCGGAAACCTGGAAGCTGGAAACGCGAAGTACGCCGGAAACCTGGAAGCTGGAAACGCGAAGTAGCTGGAAACCTGGAAGCTGGAAACGCGAAGTAGCTGGAAACCTGGAAGCTGGAAACGACGAACTGAGACGCCGGAAACCTGGAAGCTGGAAACGCGAAGTAGCTGGAAACCTGGAAGCTGGAAACACGAAGACGCCGGAAACCTGGAAGCTGGAAACGCGAAGTAGCTGGAAACCTGGAAGCTGGAAACGCGAAGTAGCTGGAAACCTGGAAGCTGGAAACACGAAGACGCCGGAAACCTGGAAGCTGGAAACGCGAAGTAGCTGGAAACCTGGAAGCTGGAAACACGAAGACGCCGGAAACCTGGAAGCTGGAAACGCGAAGTAGCTGGAAACCTGGAAGCTGGAAACGCGAAGTAGCTGGAAACCTGGAAGCTGGAAACACGAAGTAGCTGGAAAACCTGGAAGCTGGAAACGCGAAGTAGCTGGAAACCTGGAAGCTGGAAACACGAAGACGCCGGAAACCTGGAAGCTGGAAACACGAAGACGCCGGAAACCTGGAAGCTGGAAACGCGAAGTAGCTGGAAACCTGGAAGCTGGAAACGCGAAGTAGCTGGAAACGCGAAGACGCCGGAAACCTGGAAGCTGGAAACGCGATGTGATAGGATTGTATAGTGAGTTGAATTAACCCTTAATAGAGAATAGACGAATTGTCAGTATATCCGGTACAACTCAAATAGCTATCCGAGACCTTGAATGAATGAGAACACATGCAGCAACGTGGAATTGTATATTCTTCAAAAGTGCGGCATAACATTCAGCATAGTATGACACAATGAACGGTTACACGGTTAAAGTTAGCAATCACCACATCCACCTGGGTGCAGCAGCTTCGATGGCATGCGGTAGTTGACCGGCGATTTCAAACCCAAACGCTCCGAGCGCCGAGGTAGAGCTTGCGAGCTTTGGTCTGGAACGGATAGAGTCGTATTAGCCGGATCAGCTGGTTCAGAAAAATGGGAATCAATAACAGTCACAGCTGGTTCATCGAATCGGATTTTATTGACATGCCGACGATGACTTGATAAATCAGTAACCATACGATTTCCACTTCTTCCAAGAATAAGACCGCGAAACGGTCGAATATCATTCCCTTTGAAAAAGGTGACCTCTCCCGATCCAAGGAATTGGAACGCGTTTGCGACCCTTGAATAACACAACCGAATTTTAACCAGTCGTTGCTTGATCAGTGGATTAACCGCCACATTATAATCGACAAAACGTCGGAATAGCTGGAGGAGTCTCTCTTCATGATCATGCCTGCTGACACCAATGACAAAAATGTCATCTTGGTTAACTTCAATACCATTAAAGCCATCCAATGCACTCCTGGAAAATAGCCGGGGCAAAATTTAGCCCAGAAGGTAGAAAGTTGTACCTGAATAACACAAAGGGTGCATTAATCACTGTCAGCAAACTGGATTCATCATCCAGTGGAATCTGCAAGTAGGCATCTTTTAGATCAATTTTGGAGAAGAAACTCGACCCCTTGAATTTATAAAGGATGTCTTCTGGTTCCGGAGTAGTGCATGTCTTCTGTAACAATCGGCGATTGAGTGTCATCCTGTAATCACCACATATCCTGGGTGTACAACCGTCGGATTTTAGTGGTGTCACAATGGGAGTGGCCCATTGTGAACAGCTCACTGGAGTCAATATGTTACGCTCCACCAATTGGTTCAGAGTCAGTTCAACAGAGTCTCGTAAGCCGAAGGCAATAATCCGCCGCTTCAAGAACATGGGATCTCCGGCAACCTCGAGTTTGACTTTGGGAATTTGCATTCCACCAGTCGCTATGGTGCACTTTTGAACCAGATCTTTCAACTCGGACTCAACTGCCGGTAATGAATAGAAACTCAGTTGAAACTTGAGCTGCTTCATGACGGTCAAACCGATAATAGCTGGACCCGTTGCCGACACCAAGAATTTGCATGGGAATCTGTACCATCTCGGACAATAGGGATCATACAGAAGCCAATTATTTCCAGTAATACGAATAATCGACTGGTCGGTCTTCTGTATACACGGACGTGGACAAAACGTCTTCAATGCATGGATCGGAATGAGCGATTCCACACTCCCGGTATCAACAATGAAGGAAAACGTTTTCCCATGTGAATTCATGAGTTCCTTGGAAATATGGCCACCGCTGACTGCTGGAACTCATCAGAGCCATGTCGGATATGTTGTCGTCTGAATCGTTAGTAATCGCACAAACCTTTGATTTGCAGACCGATTTGATGTGGCCTTTTTTGTCACGGAATTTACATTGCTCCCGTGAATGCAATTTTCCACACGAATGACAAGTACCGAATGATTTATCAGTCTTTTGTTTGCGATCGTTTAATATCCGCGCGTTTTGTTTCCTAGGCATAGATCTGGAGTGAAACACAGGATCTGGAATCTGAGACATTTTGACAACATTCGAGACATCTTGGAACTGTTCGCACATAGCACGAACACTCTGGAATGTGGGATTCTTGAGGAGTAGTAATTGCCTTTGCAGATTGATTTGATATGGCTGCATTTTGCGGCTTGAGTCTGCAGTACAAGGATAAAGTCACGGATATTTTGATCGGATCTTCGCATGAGAGTATGAGAGTATGCTTTCCTTTCTTCAGCGAGGTTATCTTGGGTTATAGCCCAAATTTCGAAACGCTTAATGTAGTCCGAGACTTCTCGGGAAGTTGCATCAACTGATAAGAATTCGAGGTTCGTTTTTGACATAGTTGCGACGCCAAATTTGATAGGGATGTATAGAGGGTTGGACTAACTCTTATTAGAGAAAAGACGAATTGCCAGTATCACCGGTATAACTCAAATAGCTAACCGAGACCTTGAATGATTGAGAACACGTGTAGCAACGTGGAATTGTTTTTTCTTTCAAAAGTGCGGCATAACATTCAGCATAGTAAAACGCAATGAACAGTTACACGGTTAAAGTTAGCAACCACCACACGCGAATTAGCGGGAAACTTGGAAACGCAAATAAGCTGGAAATTTCTTATTCTGTGGCGCATGTTTATGCAAACTTCTCCAGCGTATCCAGAATTGAAGGTTCTCAAAATATAGAAAGTCCGACCCTTTCAGGATTACTTAAACACACAAAAATCGTAATTCGGCGGGTCGCTGCGCAAAGGACGACTCGTCCCGCAAAACTTTTAGGGCTGCATTCAAGCAAGAACTATTATTCTTTTAATTTTTCCCAGACAACAGTTTATTAGTGGTATCCATGCAAACGATTCTGCCCGTTGCCGGAAGATGAAATACAAAACAACTCAAAACAACCTGATTACGTAATCATCACTGATTTCTTCATTTGAAATCTCCAATGATTAATCCATTGAGCCCTCTACAGGCTTTTCGTCGCCATCGGCGTCTTTTTCCTCCTCAGCTGAACTTTCGACTTCCAGCATGTGACCGATTTCACGAACCACTTCTGGCGTGAACAGACTTTCGATTGGCTTGAGGTTTCCCCACTCTTTCCTCATCACTTCTGATTGCTGCTTCTCTTTGCAGCTGTCATCAGCCTCCTCAGCCTCCTCAGCTTTAATTACCTTTTCGTCGTCATCCTCAAAAACAGACATGGTCGTCACAAAACACTTGTTGTCTCTATGCTCTTCTTGGTGCGGGGTATCTTCGATTCCCGACTCGTTATCGATCAGTTTTGATGCCACTGATACTGCAGCCGCCTCAGCGTTCAGTATTTGAAGCTTCCGGTATCTCTCGAGAGCCCTTGAGATGGCCGTCTCGACGATCATTTTGGCGCATTGACGGAACTTCTCGTCAATTGCCATTTTGCGAAAATCTTCACAACAACCAGGTGGACATTGTTTTAGCACTTCTTCCACGCGTTTCCTGTGCAATTGACCGTCGAAGGGTCGTGGTGATGGCGGATCGGACTCTTGACAAGACGAGCGAATAGCCTTGTCCATTCGTGTTTTCAGGTTTGGCGCGCGTGCGTTAATCTCGCGCTTTTCGATCGATATAACGCTGCGTAGGCGTATAAATAGAGGCGAGGGAGAGGTCACGATTGGCGGAGGAAATTTTGTTTAAATATCACCAAATTGTCATGAACAAGAATCACGTTTCGGCGTAAAAAGGTAGGTTGACATCTATCTGTTAACTTAAGTGTTCGTGGGCTCAAATCTCTGAATGCCCTGACTGATTGTCTTATAATTTTCACCATACTGTCAGGGGTAGTGGTTACATCGGGGGAGAGGGGATAGCTCAGTGCATAGTGGGGGTTAGGGGCAACTGTACTTGGGGAACGGGGTCGTGGGGTTGTCACATGGGAATCACGAGTCTGCTCATGTTCGTTAACGGGGATATTCGGAGAACGTTGGTTGTTCTGCGTCATAGCTTGCATTGCTCTGAGAATCTTCTCCATCTGGACTTCCATCCCGCGCTTCCACTCGTTGGTGTCCGTTTTACCGTCTTCTTCCGCGTCCTCGTTCGAAGATACCGGTCGACGGTTCGTCGTCGACATCTTCGTATACGCAGCTGTTGTTTCGTCATCTTCTTCGACGCCCTCGTGCGAAGATACCGGTCGATCGTTCGTTGTCGACGTCTTCGTAGGCACGGCCGTGGGTTCTCCACCTTCCTCGATGTCTCCGAGCGAAGATACCAGTGGACCTTTCATCGTCGACGTCCTCGTTTGTGGCATTTTATGGGCGATCTCGAATATAGAACAAAAATGGCCAACGCAGAGACTAACCGTTCGCTGCACGTCGATATTAGAAGTCCGTGAGTATATGTTTTATATATTTTAAATATATACCCCGTGTACGCTTACAAATTTAAAATCGGCAAGCTGAAATGGACCAAACTCCCTACCAATATAAGCAGACGAGCGATATTCCCATGAAGATTGACGAGGAGACACCACGTAATGCAAATGCATTGGTTCTCCCATGAAGATTGATTTGATTGAAATTTAACGACACGAAGAGACACGACCTAATAGATGCACCCAAATACGAAAGCTGTGTACATTTCAAAAAAATTAAAAAAAAACTCATTAAGATTATATTTAAACTTGTAGCGTTGCGTACTGATACCGATATAAGTAGAACAAAGAATATAATTATTGATTATGTCTTCGGAATGAATCAACAACTGATAATTTTGGCCGTTGAGTTGACAATTATAATTTTCATTTTAATCGTTGCTAAACTTACGAAAACTAAACGAACACGGCTCTTGGGTTCTTTAAACATATTACGGAGCCGGACTCCTGATTTGATGTTCATTTAAACTGCCAATTTTTCTGAGCTGCTAGGTTGGTGATTGTACATGAAGCATGATACTTGGTATTTTGGATCATCCGGAAGATGTGAGATTACATTTTTCTTCATAATCCAGTTATTATTTAAGACAATCGAGTTCGCGGTTGCGTAAAATGTATTTATGTTGAACACATAACATCAGTAGGTAACATCCCATCAGGAGTACTACTAATTTATATCAAAAGTGGCTAACCCGAAGGAAGGAAGGGCGGTCATGTAATGGAGATTTTGTATTTTGATGAGTTCATTTAAAAACCATCATCTGAACCCACATTATCATTATATCGATAAAATAGTTTAGTTGTCCGTTGCATACGAAAAGGAATACTATTCAAACAATAAACTCAACAGTTACACACGAATAAGAGGGGTTATTAGAAAAATAGTTTTGTTTTGATGATTGGCCCGAACTGCCGACCATCTTGTATTGATTAATGATTTGCAGTAGGAAGCTATTTTGCCAACCTCATTTCATCATAGATCTGAGGTTTCAGTGACCGGTAGATACCACTGAGACAGCGTTTCCACATGTATCCGTTAACACCATAATGTTTGCGTCCGTATCGGTGTTTGATAGTAGCAATTGGCGATTTTGTATTTAAGTTTATCGATTAAAGAATCGTTTAACGACTGTCATTGTCAGGAGACGTTGAAAACCGCCGATGACCGGTTTCAGTTTACTTATAAATCCAATAGAAGCACTCTGGACGCCGTGGCTACGTTTTCACACACCTCCACCGCTTCACGTGATGCCGGAGCGAAAGCCGTCAAGGGATTTTTCTAGGACTTAACCTCTACTTTGAACACTATCTCGCACTCCCGCATTCTTTCTCAACTATGTGAAGATGGCGTTAAAGGATGGTCGATTAATTGGCTTCAAAACTATTTTTTTTATCGACGTCAACATGTAAGAGTCGGAAGGTGCAGTGCTATCTCCCTTCCTTTTAAACTATTGCACGTCTATCCTTCGGTCCCCAAACGACGTGACACTAATAAAATACGCGGATGAGTGGACTTTAGGTCATGTCTGCAAGACGAATGGTGATTCTCAACAGCTCGGGAAGGCAGTCACTGAGCTACTCGAGTGGTCTTCGGAGAATGGTCTTCTGTTGAATGCATCTCAATTACCTTTTTCCTGAGAGCCGATCATGACACTCCTGAAATCTCTTTACCACATTATTTTGCCTCGAGCTAAAAATCGAAATTCCACGGCGCAATTTTAACATTCGGTTATCATGAAGTTATCATGAAGGATGCCGTCTTTTGTTCGTTGGTTCAGGAGACTCGGTTTAAGCTCTAGCCGTATAAAAACCTTTGTCCATGCCTGTATAATTCCCCTATTTGTATATTGTTCCGTAGCAATTTCCCCCGGTTTTGACTGGAAACGTTGCAACTGAAGGTAAGCTTTTGTTGGATTATTAATTCTAAGTCGCCAGTTTTTAAATAACCAAGCGATTCTCTTAAAATCTAGGTCTCATTGCTGCTACAATTGGTGATATTTTCGCCCGTGGAGGTTTCCACAATCCTGTACAGACTCCATCTGTGCCGTGGTCAACAGAATCATTTGAGTCGACGGCCGCGTCGCCACTGGTCACAGCCAATTGGCGAAACCGTTCACGGCAGACCCCACTCCAACCAACCACTCGTAAGCTAGTATCAATATTTTTGAAAGTCGTCTTTGTCTATCAAAATTGATTAAAGTATTTTGATTAGAATGAATTGTTGTGAAAGTAATATCGGAAGTGGCGAAGACTTATTCGTAAAATAAGTAGTTTTGGAAGACGCTTAAATCGTTTAAACAGTCATTTAAGAAGACTCTGTTGTATAAAAAACGTATTTGAAGTCATCGAAGTAGTTAAAGAAATTATGTAAGTAGCATAAGGTGCATAATCAATTGTTTTGTACAGTGTGCTTTTCCAATCAGCTGTCTCTCGTTCCAAAAGAACTGTTTTTTTATCCATTAAGACACTAGGTCGAAAGGGCTGGTATGTCAGTGCAATTAAATTTTAATTTTTTGTCTTCGATGTCAGATAATATCGCGTTATTTATTGTTTTTTCCAATAATTATGTTTATTAATCCCAAAAAATAATTAAACAACTTTAACTTCACAATAAATAAAATAAGCTGCATTATTGTTTGCAGTTATACAAAATCTTTACGAAAAGGTTATAACTCAGAGGCAAATTTTGGTGGAAGTAAATAAGATAAAGGAATTATTATCGAGAATCGACAACGGTTATTTTCGGCGATATATTAGCCAATTGAGAAAAACAAGACACCGAGTTATATGCGGCTTCAAAATGCAAATATCCCAGTTACAGACGGCTGGCTGAACAAGCTTGCGCGAGTTGTTATTTGAATCAAACTTAACACAAATTCTAAGAGGCAGCGATATTTCAATTGTTTGCGTTCAACCCGAAGCAAGTTGCAGAGATGCGGGTATCGAAAATCACCGAGAACAATGCCGGCCGCAATATAAGCTGCAATAAGGCTGTATTGTCTATCCTTTCGAAAATTGAAAGCGCATTTAGTTTACGGCTGTGAATTGCAACATGCAGTCTTGTAATCCACCGGCCACAACAATAACC
This sequence comes from Proteocephalus fallax, assembly GCA_028672205.1. Lineage (NCBI taxonomy): Eukaryota > Metazoa > Platyhelminthes > Cestoda > Proteocephalidea > Proteocephalidae > Proteocephalus > Proteocephalus fallax. The sequence goes on from JAPUBX010000809.1 coordinate 207,144, forward strand.
AACCTCTTTAGGTTGTGCCAGAATTATACATTTGCTAAATGTCTGCTTTACTGTCAAGTGCCTTCATATAACACCTCGAGTGAGGATAGGAAATCATTTGAACGACGCTAACGAAGAAAGCGAGTCAGCGGACAACGCGGTTTGTTCCAGGAAACCACAATAGGCCGCCTGTATACTGTGCATGCAAATCAAGACGATGGTTTGCAAATGTGTCATCTTTCCAGCGGCATCCAGTGCCCCACTGCCCGTCAAGCACTGAATTAACTGGAGAACGACCGACGCTGGGATGTATGCCTTCAAGACGCTTGTGCCGCTGAAGGTCAATAAAAAATCGTGAATGTTTGCCATCGTATTTAAATCTTCAACATAAATATGGGAGGGATGTATAAATCGGTCATGCTTACGATCAGGCTCCGACCAATTGACCATTTGGAAATACCAGTGGATTTAAGAAAAACAGGATGTTTGTATGAGTAAACAGCAATAAGTCTTGTGTCCATTCCATTATAACCTGCTAGTGTCATTATCATCCAAAACGGGAAGCATTTCTGAGTGATCCCGCACAACATTGCACCCGCCGTAGACTTAGGCAAAGGAATGCGTGGTCGCGATAATCTACCTAAATCGATAGATGTATTTGTATGTTTGTCTAAGTAAATAGAAATGCAAAATGTTCTTAGATGAAACGCGGGCCGTAAGTATACCGGCTTTAGTAGAAGATATAATTGGCGCACTCACCTGCAAACTGCGAAAAAAAGAGGGTTCGATTAACTTGGTTTGAGAAACGCGTTACCGGTTTCAGCTTCGAAACGCATGAAACCTTAAAGCAAAGTCGCGTCTCCAAAATATTTGACCAGATATTGCCTGCGAAACCAGTTTCCTTTGCGTTAAACTTTGCGTGAGTGCTAAAGCGAAGGATAAAACACCGTTTTTCAGTTCCAAATCTTGCAGTATTAAAATAGGTTCCTGTCAGCGTGAGTTCAATAAATACAATTTCATTATTTTTGATTTCAAACACCAGTAAAATTTAAAACAATAAGGAACTAGAAATCCATTATCCAAAAACACAACTTGTCTATTTGATGCAAACAATTCCCATTTAACATTTACTACTTATTCGATATCGAGTAGACGACTTCCATTTTTAATTTTTAAATTGTGAAATTAAAGCAAATATGGAACCGTAAACATTCTGCATTTAACCCGATAAATAATCTGGCCATGATTCCCAAATGAGTCAATATGATCACATTTATAACCATCAATGATGGAGAGCATTCAAATTAATGCCACGATAACAAAGTTTAAAGGCATTTATTTAAATACGCTTACAAACAGCCAATGCCGGCAAATCGCGACGACTCATGATCACATATTACATGTTTCCGATAAGCACAAAGTATCTAAAAAAGGCGTTCTGATTGATAACGACTGTCCGCCTACATTTTACACCAAGTCGCAATACCATACCCCCAATAAAGCGTGTACAATTATTATTACCTGAAGATGTAATGTATAATTACTTTCAATTATTTCTATTGTTAAAATTCGACCTAACAAAAGCATTCATATTTAATAAAATGCGTCGAAAGTAGCCAATGCCTTTCCCTTTGAATTACAAATTCCCTCTTCCTAAGGACACCTTCGTGGCAGCGTAATTAGTTAGAGATCTCGTAACAGTCATTTATGTGGCCACCTTAGGTTCCCTTAAAATCTATAAATCAAAATTAGTCTAAGTGCCAATATCTCAAAGAAAGCAAAACAACGATTAAGAAGGAATCTGTTTGTAACAATATATTTGATGAAATAAATTATTCGGGGTTAATTGGGGGGTCCCTTGGCGATGTCAACGACGACGGCGCCTTCGATGTATTTGAGAGCAAACGGACAACCGACAATGCGGCGCCACTTGAATCGCGTCAAATCAACCTGCAAAGAAGCACAAAAGGAACAATTAAGGGAGAATGTTTGTCTACTGGTTGATAGAATTTTAGCAAAAACGCAGTTAGTAACAACACCGCGGTCGCCACGCCAAACGCCGATGCATCAGTTGTCGTCCAACAACACAAAAGTGGATGAAAGGCGAATGAAACATGAAAAAATCTCACCTCCTCGTCGACAATTTGTCCGGTTGTGTCGGAGAATAATTCCTTTGATTCGCCACCGAAAACGCCTTAAATGTGAATAAGAAAGAATTGTAGTCTCGTAGATGATAAAAATTATAATTTCCATAACGACATACCGAAAGCGAGCAGACGATTCTGGTGGACTGCGAGGCGAACCGACCAATCCGAACCGATTGGGTTGAGGTCAGTCCACTGGCCTGGGTCGCCGACTGCCTTCGGTGGTGTCAGCATCTCCACGGAGTCACAGAACTCACCGGCCACAACGAGAATGCGCCCAGCGAAGAGAGCGATTCCGTGGTTGCGGCGCGCGTGGTGCATCGGCGCCAATTCGATCCACCGTGGCGCATCTCCGTCCCCCCCAAGACTCAGCAGCGACACGTCGGAAAGGCAACTGCTTTCACCGTCCCCCCAGTTAAGAGGAGATGCGGTGCGTTTGGCAGAATGCCGTTCTCTCCAGACATGACAATCGCGGCAGCCTCGCTGCGTGCTCGCATGAGTGGTGGCAGCCGTCGCCAGGATGAACTGTGGGCGAAAGAGAAGAAGATGAAGACGGTGACTGGTAGCGAAAAGGCAGACAACGACAACACCAAGAACACAAACCCACGGCCAACGACAAAAACTCACCTTCCTTCCACCCAGCGCTCGCAGCTCGACAGATAACCAATCCCGCTTCCTCCGTCGAAGCCGCCACAGACAAACAGTTCGTTTGCAGACGCGGCAACAGCTGCCGAACAGCGAGGGGTCTCGAGTGGTGGCGCCTGCGTGACGCGTCCCGTCCGGCCATCGATCACAGTGACTGTTGGTAAGACATCCCGAGTGCTAGGCGTTCCTCCACCAATGCAGTAGACGTTGCCTGAAAGACCAAAAGCACGGCGATGTGACCTTTCTTCCTTGCGTGATAAAACAAAAAGGTCGCGAAGGACAACTCACCGTTGATACTGGCAACGCCGCGATTATAGAGAAGCGGGAAACGAACGTCAATTTTCCCGTCTTCCTCGAACTGTGGCAATGTCGTTAGAAACGCGGTTTTGCCGTCACCGCCTTTCGCCTCACCGTAGACGAGGAGGCGTTTCCTGTTCTTCGTGTTCCTTACTGCCAGGGAAAAGTGTTTCCTGAAAGGCAAAAAAGTTGCCAAAAATACCAACGCCAGAGAGATGGCAACGAGAACCACTGAAGACGCACTCGCAATCAACGTTCCGTCCGAAATACGAGAATCCATCCAGAAACTCATCGACTGCCCTTTGAGACAAATCGGCTACATCGATGCAGCCAATCAGACGAGTGAAGGCGGCGACCAATTCCCCATTTCCCTCCAATTCCCTTTTGTTGTCGTCCCCCCAGGCGCAGATGAGACGAAGAAGCTCGTCCGCCCTCGAAGTAGACGCCTTCACGAAGCTCACAACTTCCTCTAAGTCGAACCGTCCACAAAGGAAATCTCGGTTGGACAGACTGCGCCACACGACAGGGTAGAAGATTTTGCTCTTCGTTGCTCTGGCAATCTCCAGGTGCATTGGTCGCTTCTCCGGTTCGTTCATCCTAAAGAAAGCGATCAACAATCGACAGGAATCCCCTCACCTAGAAAACATGTAATCGATACACATCCGTTGGAGATCGACACAGTCCAGCATGAACGCGAACAAGAAAAGCCGTTCGACTGTGTCTTCCGAAACCTTGACCTCGCCCATGTAGGCGTAGTCCAGTACAAGGTCAACGAGTCTATCGAGATAAAACAATTAGTCAACAGCGAAACGTGAAGTTTACCTCCTCGGAAATCGTTTCCAGGACAACCGGAGTTGTCCGCCTTCGATGATTGAGTGCTTCTCGATTTGCTCATCGAGCAGCGGCAATCGTGTGGCAAGAACCCCGCGATGTGCGTTCACTGTGCTGCCTCCAAGGACCTATGGGAGATGAGAGAGATTATACCGTTTACTCATTGGCTCACCTCAATCTTGAGGTCGCAGTGGCGTCCGCTGTTTCTGAGTGCATTGAGGTCGCCGTAGGGGACCAATGAAGTTGCAGCAGGGACAGTTTGTGCAGCCGCCATGTCAAGTTGTTTTGAGTTGTTGAATGTTTAGAGCTACAAAATTGGACGTATAAAATAACGTTTTGGGGGTTTGGGGGTCGTGCGCACCTGAGCACTGCAAACGTCTGCGCAACCAATCAGCAGCGCGAATGGCTGCATTGTTCGCTGTTACAATTGTGAAGTTAATTAAATCAGTTATCGCAAGAGTCAGGCTGACCAGTCAGCGTTTAATTCGGTTAAGCAGCAACACAGAAAAATTGCGATAGATAAAATAGGACGATGAGATTTTATCCGTTTTGAATCTGAGTCTTAGTTTGTGCCATTAAACAAGACGTGGTTGGTATGTTAAGGAAAAGTTTAGCTTATTTAAAACCTGCAAATTAAAACAAAAGTAACTAAAATGTTTGCGGCTTTTAATTCGCAACTGCCGAAATTATCGATCGGTTCCGATTGCGTCGAGTGAAGTCGAACGCTTGTGAACCTGCGGTTGGCAAACCCGGTTTATCCGATTGAAATGCAAATAAGTCCGACAATTCCGTTTAATATGCAATTTAGATTATTGATTAGTAGAAATGACGCTCAAAATGTTTTAAGCCGGTCAAATGAGAATATATTCTAAGGCATCCTGATCCCAATTTTTGTCGTGCCTGATAGTCGAATATTATGAATCTATAGTAACAGAAGATTATAATTTGATGTTTTCAATCCAGGCGAAAGAAAATTGAAACGGCTTTGCTAAGTCGGAAATTCGTATCGTGGTTCGATAGAACCGACTCTGTGTTAGATCAATAGAGAAGGGTTTTCCTCCGCAAATGAAAACGGGATTCCCATTGTATTAATTTAATTGAACTGCAAAAATAACCTTCACAGAAAGAACCTTGTTTCAATACCACAAACACTATAATTATTCTGACAGTTTTCTTTAAGAAAAAAGGCGTCGGGTATCTATTAACCGGTGCGCTTTGCAAATCCGTCGGCTTATAAAACTGTAACAATAATCATTTCTTTACATTTAGCTCGGAATTGAGGGGAAACTTTCGCACCAGAGATGCTAAATATTCCGAAGCATTTCATCTATAAAATAACTAAAGCATATAATACGGGACAAATAACTTGGTTTGAATACTTGAAATCCCACCACAACAATGATTACTGTAAATAACTGTAAAACACAATTGAAAGATATATGATGTTCGAATAAACCGTTTTTTTAATTAACAAACAATAAAAACCGACGTGCATTTGATAGGTGATATTATCTTAACATTTACAATTGTGGGTCTACATTATTTACACATCAAATTTTGAACTCAGAGAGGCGAAGGAGGCCCACTAGTCTACGGCCAATTACGTCCATCATGATAACTCAGACATAAATGTACAACACATGGAAATCATAGTAAATTCTGGAGCTCACCAAATACCGGAACCTCTGGCGTAAAAGTGATGATGTCTGCACCGCAAACGGACGCTTTTGGTTAATATAGGCTGCGGTCGAGGATCCCGTCCAATGAATGGCCGACAACTTCGACAGAACACTAATCATGGCCTCGCTACTTCAATTGAACGCGCGTCAAATCGATTACAAACGCGTTGAGTAGCAAGCTTGCGGCCCTGTGATTGGCCTGCGTGCAACGGTTGTGTGCGCAATGACGCATAGGCAGCCGACGGTGTGCGTAAACACACCGACTGCAACTTCAAACATTTTACCTCTGGCTCTGTTTACAATGTCTAAAAAATCAGACACGAGGACAAAGATCAGAATTTCGACAGGGCGAAAATATTTATTGCTAGGTAGGTCCTCTGGTAATTCGATTGTAAACAGATAAGGTATAATTTATTAGGTGCTCAGTTATAACAGCGCAATCCTCCTAAACAACCTCTTGAGGAAAGATTAACTTGGGATTGGTAATCCAATTGCGAGGGTGCATTTATGCAACTGAAATCCATACTCGAAATACTCGATCGAAGTTGCCGCCGACGCTTCTTGTTGTGGTGTTTTAACTGTCGTCTCCAATGTGCTTTCACGTAGTTTCGAAAGGCCATCATGCTTGCTTCCCGAAACCTTACTGCCGCAGAAAAGAATGAAACTTTGGAGTTGGTTTTTGCTGAAAAGAAATGTCACAATTTTTTGTATGGCCGGTAATTAACCCTGCAAACAGACCGCAAGACACTGCTATTGATCATTTCGCTAAAAATAAATCTCTGCCTACTTTGCAAATTGTCTCCTGAGATGGACAACCATTCTATGGGTCTATTTTGTATCATTCAAATACCGACAAAAAGGCTTGTCTTGTCTCATCGGTAACAACGAATAACCAGACGAAGACGCCATCAACGCCACAATCGGTTTCGAGGACGATGTGCGTGACCAGCTATCCGCCATCATGATTGCGATTCCTGCATCAGACGCGGACATCCGAGGGGCTTCAACAGCCCGTCCATCACTCCAGAGTGTCAAGTCTTACGTCAACGACCGATGGGCAACCAAGGTCTCGACGGAGCTACGAAGAAATTTCAATTTCTCGAAATTTACTGTATGTTTGCAAATAGTGCCTTTATCTCACTGGCCGGCTCGTGGTTCTCTTATCCTGGCGATCGAGAATAATCCGACCGTTTTTTGCTGGACATCCCGGCACTTGCAGGCAGAATGCGATTACACACAGCTATTTTTGCTGGCACAACGTAAATTGGGTTATTGAAAACCTTGTCCGATTCTCTCCTCAATGTCACAAAGCTGCTGAATATCTGCACGAGTTTTATCGACACTTTGAAGACAAACGGGACATATTTGGACGCGACAGTTTAATTTGGCTGTATATGAAGACATTGGATTGGTGTTTTTCTTACAGCCTATGTGACTTAATCACGTCGACCATATATGCATAAACAAAATGTTATGTCTTAGAACCGTGATTATTTTTGAATAACTTTGATCTCAGGTAAACGCGTGTTAAAATGAGAGATCTACAAATGAATAGCTTTATACACAAAATTGCTGATAAGTGTTAGTTTAATTCAAACAACTTGTCTTATTCGATAATGGGTAACTTTGAAGTAAATAAAACACGTTGCGGTTTAAAGAACCAGTCCTTAGCGTCGGATCTACTAAAGCAACAATCGATCATTCTCGTCTACTGGCTGGTCCGGTTGATAAATATATCATAGCGTAAAAGGCGCTCGGTTTCACGATTAAAAAAATAATTTAACAACTGTCATTGTCAAGAGATATGCTAACTAGTTTCGCATCTTCAGCTAATCCCTGTATCGTAATAAAATCGCGACACAATCGTTAATCGTCTGCCGAATTAGTATTAATGCGTCCGCATCACTGCCCGGAAACCGCGAAGGCTTCGCGATGTGTTTGGGCAATCCACGTACAGCTGTGGACAACCGCCGTGATATTCAGACAACAGGTTGGCCCTCTTGCTCCAACACAGCGGCTTTGCCGGAGGGCGACGCATCAGTAATCAGTGTTGAATGCATTCTTTGGTCGAATGGTTGAAGGATAGCTTCTGAATTCAAAAATGCGAGCAACTTTCGCAATGTCTTCTCATGAATTGAATTCCATTGGACGTTTGGCGCATTCTAAAGCTCGAATAAGCAATCAGCGATACTAGCAAAATTCGGTATAAACCGCTAATAGTATTGAATGGCTCCCATAATAGAGCGTAATCGACTGCAATTCGACGGGGACTGCATTTCCACAATAATTCAGTCTTTTCTTGTCTGGGTAAAACCCTGACATATCGACAGTAAAACCAATGCAATGAAACCTTTGGACGGAAAATTTGCATTTCGATTGATTAACCGCAACATTATGCTCGAAAAAACGTGGGAATGGCCAGAGGAGTCTCTCGTCTTAATCATGCCTGCTGACTCGATGGAGAAAAATGTCAGCTTACACTAATTTTAATTTTGTTGTATATAAGACTCTCAAAAGTGCATATTAATATTTTTCATTGGTGCTCTATCCAAGGTCTTGATCCGAGAGATTATTATAAAAGCGCCTCTTCCTCGCTGATCTCATTCAGTACCATCCCATCTATTCAAGTTTGTCAAAATTCAAATAATTTCTACCAACGTGTAGGCAAAACCTTTCAATATCCCCAAGAACGATTGCATGCCGAAATTGTTTCCCAATGTATCGTTTTCTCAGAACAGGTGAAGAGTGAACTAAAAGACAGGCATCAGATTGTTTAACAAGACAACTTCCAAAGTATCGCATCGATACGAAAAGGTTAATTCTAGTTCACACAACCGATTGCGACACAGATTGTTTTAGTAAAACCCCTACTATTCAAATAAAAAAACCGCGTTAGAGAAAATAAAAAGCAATCTGCTATTCAACGTTTAAATGGCAAATATGCAGATGGATGAATAAGGATGGTGAAATATTAAATATGAGGCGTGGGTTGGAGTAGGGGCCGGCCGTTAACGGTTTCGCCAATTGGCTGTGAAGAGTTGCGACGCGACCGTCGACTCAAATGATTCTGTGGACCACGGCGCAATGGAGTCTGTACAGGATTGTGGAAACCTCCACGGGCGAAGCATAAGTTGCAGAATCTTGTTCAGTTTAGTGTCGTACAGATCTTCAAACAGCGACGGCCCGAAACATATAGCTATGCATTCGTAGGAGCATTGATTGACGGCAACAAAGTGATTTAAGCGCCGAAGATGCTCCAATAGGAAATCCACCGTGGCGAATCTCTAGTAATTTATCACCTCCTCGCAGCAATTCATGCCATCTATAAAGGACTTCTCAAGTTGTGCATGTATGGCCAAAAGAGTGTAGGCAAGTTGGTTGCTGTCAGTACCGTCTTTCAGGAGGAGTGTAAGAGGCTGCCATGCGGACGCCTTGAAGATGGGCTCAGGTAGCAAGCGTAAAAAGGCCTTGATGACGCCTGTTAGGAGACGAGCGTCCTTCCACGCCTGAAGCTGTAGCAAGGATATTGTTTCAAGCGGTGTCTGCGGAAATAAATGCAACATGAAAGAGGTGATGTTACTTCTACTGGAATTTCCCATTGGACGTCTTTGAAAGAAGAAATACGCTCACATTTGGCGTGCAGCTACTTACCTGATTTGCGAGACAAATGAAACGATTGATCTCGGTTTGTCTGCCAGATACCCTGTAGAGACCCACTTGGTGTAGACCATGTATTTCTAGAGCACAAATCATGGCGTCTAGCTTGAGTGTAATGTCTACTCAGACACACTCGACAGCTCATGATTACTAATTTGACAACAAATTTCTCTAATCGCCAAATGATAAGAATGACTCTGATTCGACCAACTGGTAAATCGACCATTAAAAATTTCATTTTAAATCATAGATTATTCTATTTGCCGGTTCAATGAATCCGACAAATTGTTTGGTCGGAAACCCACTTCTTGGCGGTAAAATGATCGTTGCACATTGACCAAAGTATGTAAAATAATGAATCGTGTCGTTCATCATAACCCAAAGATGTAGATGAGCCGTAGAATTAGAAAAAAAACTTTGTTTATTCAAAATGGGGTTGGGGCTATATCGGAAGTATGGGGAGCAATAAGAAGGCTTACTGGATAGTCGGGACTTTGCAATTGCGCTTCTTGTTTTGCTCCAAAAACGGGTCCACAACTTTTGATGGCGAAAATATTTGAGCAGATGTCCGTTTTTTTGGTTTGACGCTGCAAGGTGACTCGACATCGGCGAATTTGTGATTACTAGGTCTTGTGGTGTAGTCACGAAAGCGTCGCCAAGAAGATAATGATCTCTTTCGATTTGAAGATGTCGGTGCTGGGTTTTCGGTTTGGCAGAATCTTGGTAGTTGGACGGGTTTGTTGAATTTTGGGGTTCATCGCGGGCGGGGATGTCAAGCGCCTTTTCAAGAAATTACGAACTATTTGGGTACCTGGGCAAGTCTGAAGAGAGTCAGGCATTTTTAAAAGTGATGTGTTATCAAGTGAGCGGTTTTCAGCTGTGCCAATAACGTTAGTCAGGAGATTGTGCGCCTGCGCTCATTGGCCAACGCGCTGTCGGACGTCGTCGTCGTCGATGCGTGCATGCGTGCGTGCGTGCGCACGTGGTTAATTAGAAATTAATATGACCAATAAGAGTAAGGACTTTATTTTCTAACCGTGAAATAAATGAATGAGTGCCTGAAAAATATTACCTCTAATTGTGCGGAAGCGGTTATTTCGTAACTACTTCACTTTTTCTGATAAAAAGACATTTCGGACAAATAAGGAATGAGCGATACGGCATAGTCCGCCGCTCTTATGGGTATTGAACGGTATTACCCTCGAATTAATTATGGCCTTACAAAAATTATATCAGGAACAGTGCTGATCAATGTTTTTAGATGTCAATCGGCATTAAAGAGCCAACCAGTGGATGCTGACGGTGAAAGACATCGGTTCGCAGGCTCTGTCGCTGAGCGGCGCAGAACGGTGCCGACAACATTTATAACATCTATTCCGGAGTAATACTCATTCGTATCAAAATGGGCTTACCCTAAGGAAAGAAGGAAATAAATAAATGAATGGGTGCTTGAAAAAAACAATGCCTCATTCGTTTTTATGTAACTACTTTACTATGTCGGATAAAAAAAATATATTGGACAAATAAGGAATGAGAGATAAGGCATATGCCGCCGCTCTTATGGGCATTGAACGGTATAACCCTCGGATTAATTCTGGCTCTACAAAACTGATATCAAAGACGGTGCTGATCAATGTTCTCTAGATGTGAAACGGGATTTAAAAGCCAACCAGTGGATGCGAATAATAGTTTAGATGTCCGTTGCATACGAAAAGGAATACTATCCAAACAATACCTCAACGGTTACACACAAAAAACAGGGCTAATTATAAACATAGTTTCGTTTTGATGATTGGCCCGAACTGCCAACCATCTTGTATTCATTAATGATTTTCTGTAAGAAACTATTTTGCCAACCCTATTTCAATATAGATCTGAGGTTTTCTTGACCGGTAGATACACCTGAGATAGCGTTTTCACATTTATCCGTTAACACCATAATGTTTGCGTCCGTATCTGTGTTTGATAGTAGTAATTGCTGCTGTTTGATTAAAATTTAATGATGAACGATTCATTTAACAACTGTTATTGTCAGGAGATGTGCTCACTTGTTTCGCATCTTCATTCAATCGCCGAATCATAATTAAATCGCCTACTTATTGATGATAACGCATCACCAACTGAACTTTTTGTTTTAAATAATATAAATATAACCAATCGTAGCAGCAATTAGACCTATATTTTTAAGAATCGCTTGGTAATTTAAAAACTGGCGACTAAGAAGTTGCAACATTTCCATCGTCGCAATTGGTTGCATCTCGAAGACAAAGCGACTTATCAGTTGACAAACTGGCCATATATATCAGATTTCTCCGATTGTGACCCGGCTCATCAATTATTCGTTTGGAAAATACTGCTTTCCTTCGGAATTAGAGATGTCACTAAAGCACGTATTCCGAAACCAGCGAATGGTTCCGCTGGACCTATACAGTTAAGACTTATTGCCAACTCATCTGTCATAATAATTGGAAACGCAGAATTTCTTTTTCCCGAGCTCTGGCATCTAAGAACCCGACGACGCCTTCCACCAACCTGATCCATGTTGGTACTGCGCTATTTTGTACTACGCAGAAACATCCCTTCAAGGAGACTTAATGCCCCCGATTCTCTCGCGCGGGACTCAAAGACGGATTCCCACACCGTTCTTCATCTGACAGGGGTAAACCGGTATCTCCCCTTCTGTCAACGCGCGAACCTCCAACTCAAGGTTGCATGATGGCGACAATTCGTCACCGTCAACATCGGTGGCTAGTCTGTTCGATTGCAGCTGAACCCTGCACTCTCTTCAACAGGTTATGCAGCTTCTTTGGACTTCTTTCCTCCAGCAGATACCTGCGACCAGGAGCAGCCCCCTGTCTACGTTATTTGCGAACACGTCATCATTCCGAAGACAAAGTCTGCTTTCATCGAATACTGCGAGACACGAGGCCAACGGCGCTGTCCACCACGACTTTGCTTCCGGACCTGCCAAAGGTCAATCACACTTCTCCGTAAAAGGGAGGTGTTAAGAAACTGTTTTGGTTGCCCCATCAAAGCAAGTCATGGAATTAATTTAATTTACTACAGACAACCACGCCGGGGTAAGAGGTCACAAAGTCGCTTCTGCCTCCCGCGTCTGTCCACATTATGGAGTATCTCTTTACCACATTATTTTGCCTCGAGCTAAAAATCGAAATTCCACGGCGCAATTTTAACATTCGGTTATCATGAAGTTATCATGAAGGATGCCGTCTTTTGTTCGTTGGTTCAGGAGACTCGGTTTAAGCTCTAGCCGTATAAAAACCTTTGTCCATGCCTGTATAATTCCCCTATTTGTATATTGTTCCGCAGCAATTTCTCCCGGTTTTAACTGGAAATGTTGCAACTGAAGGTAAGCTTTTGTTGGATTATTAATTCTAAGTCGCCAGTTTTTAAATTACCAAGCGATTCTCTTTAAATCTAGGTCTCATTGCTGCTACGATTGGTGATATTTTAGCACGTGCTGGTTTCCAGAATCCTGTACAGACTCCATTGCGCCGTGGTCCACAGAATCATTTGAGTCGACGGCCGCGTCGCCACTGGTCACAGCCAATTGGCGAAACCGTTCACGGCAGACCCCACTCCAACCAACCACTCGTAAGCTAGTATCAATATTTTTGAAAGTCGTCTTTGTCTATCAAAATTGATTAAAGTATTTTGATTAGAATGAATTGTTGTGAAAGTAATATCGGAAGTGGCGAAGACTTATTCGTAAAATAAGTAGTTTTGGAAGATTCTTAAATCGTTTAAACAGTCATTAAAGAAGACTCTGTTGTATAAAAAACGTATTTGAAGTCATCGAAGTAGTTAAAGAAATTATGTAAGTAGCATAAGGTGCATAATCAATTGTTTTGTACAGTGTGCTTTTCCAATCAGCTGTCTCTCGTTCCAAAAGAACTGTTTTTTTATCCATTAAGACACTAGGTCGAAAGGGCTGGTATGTCAGTGCAATTAAATTTTAATTTTTTGTCTTCGATGTCAGATAATATCGCGTTATTTATTGTTTTTTCCAATAATTATGTTTATTAATCCCAAAAAATAATTAAACAACTTTAACTTCACAATAAATAAAATAAGCTGCATTATTGTTTGCAGTTATGCAAAATCTTTACGAAAAGGTTATAACTCAGAGGCAAATTTTGGTGGAAGTAAATAAGATAAAGGAATTATTATCGAGAATCGACAACGGTTATTTTCGGCGATATATTAGCCAATTGAGAAAAACAAGACACCGAGTTATATGCGGCTTCAAAATGCAAATATCCCAGTTACAGACGGCTTGCTGAACAAGCTTGCGCGAGTTGTTATTTGAATCAAACTTAACACAAATTCTAAGAGGCAGCGATATTTCAATTGTTTGCGTTCAACCCGAAGCAAGTTGCAGAGATGCGGGTATCGAAAATCACCGAGAACAATGCCGGCCGCAATATAAGCTGCAATAAGGCTGTATTGTCTATCCTTTCGAAAATTGAAAGCGCATTTAGTTTACGGCTGTGAATTGCAACATGCAGTCTTGTAATCCACCGGCCACAACAATAACCAACCTCTTTAGGTTGTGCCAGAATTATACATTTGCTAAATGTCTGCTTTACTGTCAAGTGCCTTCATATAACACCTCGAGTGAGGATAGGAAATCATTTGAACGACGCTAACGAAGAAAGCGAGTCAGCGGACAACGCGGTTTGTTCCAGGAAACCACAATAGGCCGCCTGTATACTGTGCATGCAAATCAAGACGATGGTTTGCAAATGTGTCATCTTTCCAGCGGCATCCAGTGCCCCACTGCCCGTCAAGCACTGAATTAACTGGAGAACGACCGACGCTGGGATGTATGCCTTCAAGACGCTTGTGCCGCTGAAGGTCAATAAAAAATCGTGAATGTTTGCCATCGTATTTAAATCTTCAACATAAATATGGGAGGGATGTATAAATCGGTCATGCTTACGATCAGGCTCCGACCAATTGACCATTTGGAAATACCAGTGGATTTAAGAAAAACAGGATGTTTGTATGAGTAAACAGCAATAAGTCTTGTGTCCATTCCATTATAACCTGCTAGTGTCATTATCATCCAAAACGGGAAGCATTTCTGAGTGATCCCGCACAACATTGCACCCGCCGTAGACTTAGGCAAAGGAATGCGTGGTCGCGATAATCTACCTAAATCGATAGATGTATTTGTATGTTTGTCTAAGTAAATAGAAATGCAAAATGTTCTTAGATGAAACGCGGGCCGTAAGTATACCGGCTTTAGTAGAAGATATAATTGGCGCACTCACCTGCAAACTGCGAAAAAAAGAGGGTTCGATTAACTTGGTTTGAGAAACGCGTTACCGGTTTCAGCTTCGAAACGCATGAAACCTTAAAGCAAAGTCGCGTCTCCAAAATATTTGACCAGATATTGCCTGCGAAACCAGTTTCCTTTGCGTTAAACTTTGCGTGAGTGCTAAAGCGAAGGATAAAACACCGTTTTTCAGTTCCAAATCTTGCAGTATTAAAATAGGTTCCTGTCAGCGTGAGTTCAATAAATACAATTTCATTATTTTTGATTTCAAACACCAGTAAAATTTAAAACAATAAGGAACTAGAAATCCATTATCCAAAAACACAACTTGTCTATTTGATGCAAACAATTCCCATTTAACATTTACTACTTATTCGATATCGAGTAGACGACTTCCATTTTTAATTTTTAAATTGTGAAATTAAAGCAAATATGGAACCGTAAACATTCTGCATTTAACCCGATAAATAATCTGGCCATGATTCCCAAATGAGTCAATATGATCACATTTATAACCATCAATGATGGAGAGCATTCAAATTAATGCCACGATAACAAAGGTCTTAAAGGCATTTATTTAAATACGCTTACAAACAGCCAATGCCGGCAAATCGCGACGACTCATGATCACATATTACATGTTTCCGATAAGCACAAAGTATCTAAAAAAGGCGTTCTGATTGATAACGACTGTCCGCCTACATTTTACACCAAGTCGCAATACCATACCCCCAATAAAGCGTGTACAATTATTATTACCTGAAGATGTAATGTATAATTACTTTCAATTATTTCTATTGTTAAAATTCGACCTAACAAAAGCATTCATATTTAATAAAATGCGTCGAATGTAGCCAATGCCTTTCCCTTTGAATTACAAATTCCCTCTTCCTAAGGACACCTTCGTGGCAGCGTAATTAGTTAGAGATCTCGTAACAGTCATTTACGTGGCCACCTTAGGTTCCCTTAAAATCCATAAATGAAAACAAAGAAAGCAAAACGATTGATTGAAAATGAGTCTGTTTGAACAATATATTTGATAAAATAAATTATTCGGGGTTAATTGGGGGGTCCCTTGGCGATGTCAACGACGACGGCGCCTTCGATGTATTTGAGAGCAAACGGACAACCGACAATGCGGCGCCACTTGAATCGCGTCAAATCAACCTGCAAAGAAGCACAAAAGGAACAATTAAGGGAGAATGTTTGTCTACTGGTTGATAGAATTTTAGCAAAAACGCAGTTAGTAACAACACCGCGGTTGCCACGCTAAACGCCGATGCGTCAGTTGTCGTCCAACAACACAGAAGTGGATGAAAGGCGAATGAAACATGAAAAAATCTCACCTCCTCGTCGACAATTTGTCCGGTTGTGTCGGCGAAGAATTCCTCTGATTCGCCACCGAAAACGCCTTAAATTTGAATAAGAAGGAATTGAGTCTCGTAGATGATAAAAATTATAATTTCCATAACGACATACCGAAAGCGAGCAGACGATTCTGGTGGACTGCGAGGCGAACCGACCAATCCGAACCGATTGGGTTGAGGTCAGTCCACTGGCCTGGGTCGCCGACTGCCTTCGGTGGTGTCAGCATCTCCACAGATTTGCAATTGTAACCGGCCACAACGAGAATGCGCCCAGCGAAGAGAGCGATTCCGTGGTTGCGGCGCGCGTGGTGCATCGGCGCCAATTCGATCCACCGTGGCGCATCTCCGTCCCCCCAAGACTCAGCAGCGACACGTCGGACAGGCCACTGCAGCAACGACGCCAACCCCCAGTCAAGAGGAGATGCGGTGCGTTTGGCAGAATGGCGTTCTCTCCAGACAAGACAATCGCGGCTGCCTGGCTGCGTGCTCGCATGAGTGGTGGCAGCGGTCGCCAGGATGGACTGTGGGCGAAAGAGAAGAGGAAGACTGAGTAACGAAAAGGCGGACAACGACAACATCAAGAACACAAAGCCACGGCCACAAACAACTCACCTTCCTTCCACCCAGCGCTCGCAGCTCGACAGACAACCAACCCCTCTTCCTCCGTCGTAGCCGCCACAGACAAACAGTTCGTTTGCAGACGCGGCAACAGCTGCCGAACAGCGAGGGGTCTCGAGTGGTGGCGCCTGCGTGACGCGTCCCGTCCGGCCATCGATCACAGTGACTGTTGGTAAGACATCCCGAGTGCCAGGCGTTCCTCCACCAATGCAGTAGACGTTGCCTGAAAGACCAAAAGCACGGCGATGTGACCTTTCTTCCTTGCGTAATGAAAACGAAAAGTTCGCGAATGACGACTCACCGTTGAGACTGGCAACGCCGCGATTATAGAGAAGCGGGAAACGAACGTCAATTTTCCCGTCTTCCTCGAACTGTGGCAATGTCGTTAGAAACGCGGTTTTGCCGTCACCGCCTTTCGCCTCACCGCAGACGAGGAGGCGTTTCCTGTTCTTCGTGTTCCTTACTGCCAGGGAAAAGTGTTTCCTGAAAGGCAAAAAAGTTGCCAAAAATACCAACACCAAAGAGATGGCAACGGGAACAACTGAAGACGCACTCGCAATCAACGTTCCGTCCGAAATACGAGAATCCATCCAGAAACTCATCGACTGCCCTTTGAGACAAATCGGCTACATCGATGCAGCCAATCAGACGAGTGAAGGCGGCGACCAATTCCCCATTTCCCTCCAATTCCCTTTTGTTGTCGTCCCCCCAGGCGCAGATGAGACGAAGAAGCTCGTCCGCCCTCGAAGTAGACGCCTTCACGAAGCTCACAACTTCCTCTAAGTCGAACCGTCCACAAAGGAAATCTCGGTTGGACAGACTGCGCCACACGACAGGGTAGAAGATTTTGCTCTTCGTTGCTCTGGCAATCTCCAGGTGCATTGGTCGCTTCTCCGGTTCGTTCATCCTAAAGAAAGCGATCAAAAATCGACAGGAATCCCCTCACCTAGAAAACATGTAATCGATACACATCCGTTGGAGATCGACACAGTCCAGCATGAACGCGAACAAGAAAAGCCGTTCGACTGTGTCTTCCGAAACCTTGACCTCGCCCATGTAGGCGTAGTCCAGTACAAGGTCAACGAGTCTATCGAGATAAAACAATTAGTCAACAGCGAAACGTGAAGTTTACCTCCTCGGAAATCGTTTCCAGGACAACCGGAGTTGTCCGCCTTCGATGATTGAGTGCTTCTCGATTTGCTCATCGAGCAGCGGCAATCGTGTGGCAAGAACCCCGCGATGTGCGTTCACTGTGCTGCCTCCAAGGACCTATGGGAGATGAGAGAGATTATACCGTTTACTCATTGGCTCACCTCAATCTTGAGGTCGCAGTGGCGTCCGCTGTTTCTGAGTGCGTTGAGGTCGCCGTAGGGGACCAATGAGGTTGCAGCGGGGACAGTTTGTGCAGCAGCCATGTCAAGTTGTTTTGAGTTGTTGAATGTTTAGAGCTACAAAATTGGACGCATAAAATTGTGTTTTGGGGGATTGGGAGTCGTGCGCACCTGAGCACTGCAAACGTCTGCGCAACCAATCAGCAGCGCGAATGGCTGCATTGTTCGCTGTTACAATTGCAAAGTTAATTAAATCGGTTATCGCACAAGTCAGGCAGACCAATTCGCGTTTAATTCGGTTAAGCAGCAACACAGAAAAATCGCGATAGATAAAATAGGACGATGAGAATTTATCCGTTTGAATCTGAGTCTTAGTTTGTGCCATTAAACATGACGTGGTTAGTCTGTTAAGGAACAGTTTAGCTTATCGAAAACCTGCAAATTAAAACAAAAGTCAGCGTAACTGAAATGAATGCGTCTGATTCTAAAACCCTGTAATAATTGCACGAGTAACGTCGAGAGAATCGATGATATAATGACTTTAAGCCTACTGAGATTGCATTGAATAAGCATCAGCGCCATTAAACACGAACGCGTCGGGCTTTTATAAATCGTCTACGCAACATATCCGTTGTTTGACTTAAATTATTGTTCTCCTTTTTCCGACCGTTTATTTTCTAAGCCGCACCACCTGGCGTCCGAATGTGGACGTTGAGTGTTCTAATTGCACGCGGCTTTTAATTCGCAACTGCCGGAATTATCGATCAGTTTCGATTTCGTCGAGGGAAATAAAATTAAGATAATTAATTAGTTGAAAGTACGCTTTAAATGCATTAAGAGGGTCAACAGAGAATATATTCTTATTGTTGTCGTTCCTGATAGTCGAATATTATGAATCTTTAGTAACAGAAGGTGATAATTGGATTTTTTCAATCTAGGCGAAAGAAAATTGAAACGGCTTTGCTGATGGGCAAATTCGAATCGTGGTTCGATAAAACCGACTCTGCGTAAGATCGATAGAGAAGGTTTATCCTCCGCAAGTGAAAACGGGATTCCAATAAATCAATATCAATTAAACTGCAAAAATAACCTCCACACAAAGAAACCTGTTTCAATACCATCAAACACTATAATAATTCTGGCAGTTTTCTTTAAGAAAAAGGGCGTCGGGTATCTATTAACCGGTTCGCCCTGCAAATCCATCGGCTTATAAAACTGTCACAATTGGGATGTACTTCCACGTCAAATTAAAAACAAAAGCGTATAATACTGGACAAATAACCTGGTTTGAATACTTGACATCTCACACAGCAACAATGATTACTGGAAATAACTGTAAAACACAATTGAAACATATATGATGTTCGAATAAACCGTTTTTTTGTAATAAACAAACAATAAAAACCTCTATTTTGCAATCAAAAGCGTAGGACAGCTTCCTAACAAGACGTGCATTTGATAGGTGATATTATCTTAACAATTACGATTGTGGGTCTACATTATTTACACATAAAATTTGGAACTCAGAGAGGCGAAGGAGGCCCACTAGTCTACGGCCAATTACGTCCCTCATGATAACTCAGCATACTTTGGCCCCAAACGTTCAAAACGTGGTAATCATAGTAAATTCTGGAGCTCACCAAATACCGGAACTTCTGGCGTAAAAGTGATGCTGTCTGCACCGCAAACGGACGCTTTTGGTTAAGACAGGCTGCGGTCGAGGATCCCGTCCAATGGATAGCCGACAGCTTCGCCCGGACACTCTGTGGTCCAATGAAGGTGCAGCCATTTCATTGGCCTATTTTTTATTGTTAAAGGCTGCAACGCTCGGCGCATTTTCACCCTTTGTGTGATGCTTAGGTGCGCGCGTGCTTCAGCGTGCGTCATCGAATGTAATTTTTGACTATCGCTTGAGCGCGCAGAACAATGCTGCAGGAATGAGTCAATGGGTGTAGGCGCGAAAGGCTAAAATGTAACGAACATTACCCTTGTTGTTAATGGGTTGTATTCCTAAAATCTGTTCTTTTCCAACGTATGAAAATCATGAAAGAGTGCCGCACTCTTTAAATATTATTATCGCTGACATGCAGGTATGTGTCTCAAACACGTGTATGAGACATCAAATTGGAGAAAGGTTATCCCAATTGCTTTCAATTGCTCTAAGCAATGCGTATATTCACAAATATTAGACGATGCAGCTCTATTGTTTCGAATTATGATCTAATTTGCTTGTCTTATTGAATTCGTAGTTGCTTAGCTGCATTATCATCGTTTCTGCGTGCCCGGCATCAAAACAAGTATTGGCTAACATCAACCACCGTAGTAGCGGCGAGTGTCCGAAAATTTGATTGTTTTTTCTTCAAAGATACAAATATCGCTAGGCTTTAATTGATATCCGACTATTAAAATTACCACCTCGTCAATAGACGGGGCATAGAATCGTGGTGGCGCATGTTCTCGTAGATCGGTTGTGGAAATTGAATGTCCTCAGCACATCCGTTATGAGAGTAGCATTATTTTAGCATCAAGTCATATCTGGCTAATCCTGGCCTCGCTACTTCAATTGCACGCGCGTCAAATCGATTACGAAAGCGTATTGTTGTTAGCTTGCGGCCCTGTGATTGGCTTATGTGCAACGGTTGTGGGCGTTATGCATGAACCCACCGACTGCAACTTCAAACATTTTCCCTCTGGCTCTGTTTACAATGTCTAAAAAATCAGACACGAGGACAATGATCAGAATTTCGACAGGGTGAAAATATTTATTGCTAGGTAGGTCCTCTGGTAATTCGACTGTAAACAGCTAAGGTATAATTTATTAGGTCCTCAGTTATAACAGCGCATTCCTCCCTAAATCACACGACGTCGGGCCCCACTAAATAACCTCTTGAGGAAAGATATACTTGGGATTGGTAATCCAATTGAGTGCATTTATGCAACTGAACTCCATACTCGAAATACCCGATCGAAGTTGCCGCCGACGCTTCTTGTTGTGGTGTTTTAACTGTCGTCTCCAATGTGCTTCCACTTAGTTTCGAAAGGCCATCATGCTCTCTTCGTGAAACCTTAATGCCGCAGAAGAAATGTCACAAGTTTTTGTATGGCCGATAATTAACCCTGCAAACACACTGCTATTGATCTTTCGCTAAAAAAACATCTCTGCCTACTTTGCAAATTGTCTCCTGAGATGGACAACCATTCTATGGGCTATTTCTTATCATTCAAATGCCGACAAAAAGGCTTGTCTTGTCTCATCGGTAACAACGAATAACCAGACGAAGACGCCATCAACGCCACAATCGGTATCGAGGACGATGTGGGTGACCAGCTATCCGTCATCATCATAGCAATTCCTGCCACAGACGCGAAACAGTCTTACGTCAACGACTGAAGGGGCAACCAAGGTCTCGACGAAGCAACAAAAATACCAATTTCTCGAGATTTATTGTCCATTTTCAACTAATGACTCACGCTCACTGACCCGGTCATGGTTCTTTTATCCTAGCGATCGAGAATAATCCGACCGTTTTATGCGGGACATCCCGGCACTTGTAGGCGCAATGCGAAAACACACAGCTATTTTTGCTGGCACAACGTCGATTGGGTTATTGACAACCTTGTCCGATTCTCCCCTCAATGTCACAAAGCTGCTGAAAATCAGCACGCGTTTGATCGACGCTTTTAAGACAAACGGGACATATTTGGACGAGACAGTTAAATATGGCTGCATATTAAGACATTGGATTTGTGTTTTTTTAATGCAGATAGAAAACAGATATTGGCTGTTAAAAAAAATTATAATTTTTATTATTCAGCAATAAATAGACTAGGAAATTGTGTTTTTCTGTTAGTGCGATCGCTTTAAAGACGCAAACCCGTGTTTCACAAATTATACGCATTTTTAGACGCAAAACCCTCTGATTGCGCTGAACATTTCACACACCATTGGTACTTAGATTTAGCTTCGATGTGCAAATTGGACACATAAACAATACGTGTATGCAGTAGATGGCTGTATTTAATCCGCGTTTATTATAAACAGAGCTTTTTTTCGGTTTAAACGCAGTCGGGGAGTGCAAAGGATAAAACACGGGTACTGTAAACGTCTAACACTTCTTACGGTTCACTTTTCAGCGCGAAACCACAAGGTGATTTTAACTGTGAATTTCCCTCGAGATAAAGTCTTTTTGGACTATCCGTCGACGGAAAAATTTGAACTCGACATTAGATTGGTGTTTTTTAAAGCCTATGCGACTTAATCAAGTAGACCATATACGCATAAACAAAATGTTATCGAAAACAGGGGTTATGTCTAACAAACGTGATTATTTTTGAATAACTTTGATCTCAGGTAAACGCGCGTTAAAGTAAGAGATTTACAAATGAATAACTTCATGCACAAAATTCCTTAAAAGTGTAAGTTTAATTCAAACAACTTGTCTAATTCGATAATGGGAAACTTTTAAGTAAATTAAACACGTTGCGTCTTAAAAACAATCTTAAGCTTCGTTCCTAATAAAGCCGCATTCGATCATTCTCGTCTACTGGTTGGTCCAGTTGATAAAAATATCATAATTTACCTATTTCGATCAAAATATCGCATTACTGTAAGTACTCCCATGGCTGTAGATCAAGGAGAGGCTTATTATTGAAATTTAAATCAAAGACGCTGTCACTTAACTTCCCTGGTCATGGTTATTTTTATTTGAAAGCAAAAATGTGAAATTATACATTCGATCTCCGGTGTCCGAATACCGACTCTACGCGTTTGCCAAACTTTATACATTGCTCTTAAGGTTCATGTTTGGGTGAGATCAATGAAGCAAAATAAAAGCCACTAGTTTAAACAATACAACAGTCGGACCAAACTTAACAGCCTCTTGCCGAAAGACTTTACTACGGGTTGGTAATCCGATTAAGAGGGTTCATTCCATGCCCATTTCCGACTTGAAATGTATATCGTTTTATTATTATTATTATTTCTTCTTGTATATACATAGTTTCTATGGTGAAAAGATTCGTGTTCTGATGTTTCTCGTATATCTGTTTTATTTCCCCAATTTGGAAGTCTAATTCGACTTTTTGAATTGATTTCAGATTTTAAATTATCCCAATTTTACTAAAGGTTTTAATTTGCCACTGTCTCAAATAAAAATGTACCATTACCGTTTCGATGATTAGTTTCACCCTTACAGGTCAAGTCGGAACACAAAGAAAACCTTGGTACACATTGCCTTGTTATTTATTTGATATGTTTATGGTGAAGATGTTGCTACTTTAATTAATCACTGAGCTTCATTATAAAAATCCACCGCCCTCTTATTTCAGCGCGTCAATCGTAGATTTAGATTCAATTCGCAAACTGGAACTTGCGCGAAAGATGACTAGGAAATAATGGAAATTCTAAGACTCGGTAGAGTTTCTATGGAATAAAGAGCACAATATAAGGTGCATTGATGCTGTGGAAGCAGATAATAGCATTCGTTATTATCAGTTGCACACTTTCCGTATTTATGACGAGAAGGAATCACAAAAAGAACTGATTAGCGCTAAGTGTTCATGCGAAACCTGTTAATCACCAAATTGAACTTTGTATTTTCAAATGGGTGTTATAATAATATGTTGGCAAGCAATACAAAATATAAATATTGTTGACAGTGTCCGAACAGTAATAATGAGCTGTTTATTGTGTCTGAGTAGACATCACACTTAAAACCCTTCAATATCCTAACGAACTATTGTATGCCGAAATGTTTCCAATTTATAGTTTTCTCAGAACAGGTGAAGAGTGAACTAAAACACAAGAAGACTTCCAAAGTATGACGAGGGTAATGCTAGTTCACAAAAACCCCTACTATTAAAATAAAGAAAACCTAGTTAGAGAAAATAAAAATTATACTGCTATTCAAAGTTCGAATGGCAAATATGCAGATGGATGCATATGGATGGTGAAGTATTAAATCCCGGGCAGTGGTTGGAGTGGGGTCGGCCGTGAACGGTTTCGACCGTCGACTCAAATGATTTTGTGGACAACGGCGCAATAGAGTCTGTACAGGATTGTGGAAACCTCCACGGGCGAAAATATCACCAATCGTAGCAGCAATGAGACCTAAATTTTGATAGAATCGCTTGCTTATTTAAATACCGAAAACTAAGAATTAATTGTCAAACAAGAGCTTACATTCGGTTGCAGCATTTCCATCGTAGCACTCGGTTCTTTGGAAAATACTGTCCTTGCTTCCCGAAATAGTTTGGCTCATTGTTTGACTTGACCCTGCGAGAAACTCTTTCGCGTATTTTTTTGCCCCGGAAAGCTTCGGCTGTCTCAGAAGGGACTGTGCACAAACAGAAATTCCATCTCTCTCGCAGACAAAACGATTATTCTGTTGAAAAACTAGCCATGGCCAGTGTTGAAGAATGAGTTCGAGAATCTTGTTCAGTTTAGTGTCGTACGGATCACCAAACAGTTTAAGAGACTGCCATGCGGACGCCTTGAAGATGGGCTCAGGTAGCAAGCGTAAAAAGGCCTTGATGACGCCTGTTAGGAGACGAGCGTCCTTCCACGCCTGAAGCTGTAGCAAGGATTTTGTTTCAAGCGGTGTCTGCGGAAATAAAAGCAACATGAAATTGGTGGTGTTACTTCTACTGGAATTTCGCATTGGACGTCTTTGAAAGGAGAAATACGCTCACATTTGGTGTGCAGTTACTTACCTGATTTGCGAGACAAATGAAACGATTGATCTCGGTTTGTCTGCCAGATATCCTGTAGAGACCCACTTGGTGTAGACCATGTATTTCTAGAGCACAAATCATGGCGTGTAGCATGAGAGGGACTTTCTAAAATGAAACATTGATGTTTGTTTATTTTAACTGGGTTGGGGGCTATTTCGGGAGTATGGGGTCTAATAAGAGGGCTTACTGGATGGTCGGGACTTGGCGATTGCGCTTCCAGTTTTGCTCCAAAAACGGGTCCACAACTTTTGATGGCGAAAATATTTGGGCAGACGTCCGTGTTTCTTTGTTTTACGCTGCAAGGTGACTCGACATCGGCGAATTTGTGCTTACTAGGTCTTGTGGTGTAGTCACGAAAGCGTCGCCAGGAAGATAATGATCTCTGTCGATTTGGAGGTGTCGGAGCTTGAGATTTGGATCTCATTTTGAGAGATATGTGTTGGGTTTTCGGTTTGGCGGAGACTTGGTTGTTAGACGGGTTGATTGAATTTGGGGATAATGGGGTTTGTTGAATTTTGGGGTTCATCGCGGGCGGGGATGTCAAGCGCCTTTTCAAGAAATTACGAACTATTTGGGTACCTGGGCAAGTCTGAAGAGAGTCAGGCATTTTTAAAAGTGATGTGTTATCAAGTGAGCGGTTTTCAGCTGTGCCAATAACGTAAGTCAGGAGATTGTGCGCCTGCGCTCATTGGCCAACGCGCTGTCGGACGTCGTCGTCGACGATGCGTGCGTGCATGCGTGCGTGCGTGCGTGCCTAACAAAAAATTAATATTACCAATAAGGGTAAGGACATTATTTTCTAACCGTGGAATAAATGAAAGAGTGCCTGAAAAATATTACCTCGAATTGTGCGGAAGCGGTTATTTCGTAACTACTTCACTTTTTCTGATAAAAAGACATTTCGGACAAATAAGGAATGAGAGATACGGCATAGTCCGCCGCTCTTATGGGTATTGAACGGTATTACCCTCGAATTAATTCTGGCCTTACAAAACTGATATCAGGGACGGTGCTGATCAATGTTTTTAGATGTCAATCGGCATTAAAGAGCCAACCAGTGGATGCTGACGGTGAAAGACATCGTTTCGCAGGCTCTGTCGCTGGGCGGCGCAGAACGGTGCGGACAAACTTTTATAACATCTATTCCGGAGTAATACTAATTTGTATCAAAATGGGCTAACCCGAAGGAAGGAAGGGCGGTCATGTAATGGAGATTTTGTATTTTGATGAGTTCATTTAAAAACCATCATCTGAACCCACATTATCATTATATCGATAAAATAGTTTAGTTGTCCGTTGCATACGAAAAGGAATACTATTCAAACAATACCTCAACAGTTACACACGAATAAGAGGGGTTATTAGAAAAATAGTTTTGTTTTGATGATTGGCCCGAACTGCCGACCATCTTGTATTGATTAATGATTTGCAGTAGGAAGCTTTTTTGCCAACCGCATTTCATCATAGATCTGAGGTTTCAGTGACCGGTAGATACCACTGAGACAGCGTTTCCACATGTATCCGTTAACACCATAATGTTTGCGTCCGTATCGGTGTTTGATAGTAGCAATTGGCGATTTTGTATTTAAGTTTATCGATTAAAGAATCGTTTAACGACTGTCATTGTCAGGAGATATGCTCACTTGTTTCGCATCTTCATTCAATCGCCGTATCATAATTAAATCGCCTACTTATTGATGATAACGCATAACCAACTGAACCGTCGGCCTCAATCATTCTTATGGTAACATACTCGTGTTACGCTAGATGTTGATTGACTCCGCCTATTTGTTGACACCACCGAACCCCGAAATTCCACTGAATCACCAAACATCATCATCGTTGATTTAACCGATTCGCAATCGATTTTCTCACATCGCAAAACGCCCAGTTTCCTTACTGGTTAAGACGGTGTGCTTTTACTCTTAATGGGGAGAAATTACAATAAAATAGATCCAACGTGCAAGACATAAAACATTAAATATTGTTGACAGTGTCAGAACAGTAATCATCAGGAGCTGTACAGTGTGTCTGAGTAGATATCAAACTCATTTTCCTTTTGTTGTATATGAGACTGTCAAAAGTGCATATTAATATTTGTATTGGTGCTTTATCTAAGGTCGCGATCCGAGAGATTATTATAACAGCGCCTCATCCTCGCTGATATCATTCAGTACCATCCAGTCTATTCAAGTTTGTCGAAATTCAAATAATTTCGACCAACGTGTAAGCAAAACCTTTCAATATCTCCATGCCGAAATGTTTCCCAATCTTTAGTTTGCTCAAAACAGATAAAGAGGGAACTAAAATACAGCTATCAAATTGATTAACAAGACAACTTCCAAGGTATCGCATCGATACGAAAAGGGTAATGCTAGTTCACACAACCGATTGCCCCCAGATTGTATTAGTAAACCCCCTACTATTGAAATAAAGAAAAACCTCGTTAGAGAAAATAAAAAGTATTCTGCTATTCAAAGTTCGAATGGCAAATATGCAGATGGATGCATATGGATGCATATGGATGGTAAAATATTAAATCCCGGGCAGTGGTTGGAGTGGGGTCGGCCGTGAACGGTTTCGCCAATTGGCTGACGAGTGGCGACGCGACCGTCGACTCAAATGATTCTGTGGATCACGGCGCAATGGAGTCTGTACATGATTGTGGAAACCTCCACGGGCGAAAATATCACCAATCGTAGCAGCAATGAGACCTAAATTTTGAAAGAATCGCTTGCTTATTTAAATACCAACAACTAAGAATTAATTGTCAAACAAAAGCTTACATTCAGTTGCAGCATTTCCATCGTCGCACTCGGTTCTTTGAAAATAACTGTCCTTGCTTCCCGAAACAGTTTGGCTCATGGTTTGACTTGACCCTGCGAGGAACTCTTTCGCGTAATTCTTTGCCCCGGAAAGCTTCGGCTGTCTCAGGAGGGACTGTGCACATACAGAAATTCCATCTCTCTCGCAAACTAAACGATTATTCTGTTGACAAACAAGCCATGGCCAGTGTTGTAGAATGAGTTCGAGAATCTTGTTCAGTTTAGTGTCGTACAGATCTCCAAACAGCGACGGCCCGAAACATATAGCTATGCATTCGTAGGAGCATTGATTGACGGCTACGAGGCGATTTAACCGCCGAAGATGCTCGAATAGGAAATCCACCGTTTGGAATCTC